>OZ019963.1:3574188-3652586 GCA_963970385.1 Theonella swinhoei | reverse complement strand
TGACACACACACACACACACACACACACACACACACACACACACACACACACACACACACACACACACACACACACACACACACACACACACACACACACAGTCATATCAGCCCAGACAGTATGAAAATGCACAGATCTGACACTGTTTTGATAGTGTGGTTATTTCTACAGGCTCAAGTATTCTACAGCTTACAGGCTCAAGTATTGTGGCCACATCAACTACCGTGACATCACTAGCTGTTGCCATGGAGTCTAGTGGTAGTAGTGGAGGTAGTGCTTCTGCCACTGAAGAAAGACAAGAAATGTGAGAGACATGTGATAACTAAGACATGCTTAGAAAGACAAGGCAAAGTAAATGAACTGATTTGGATTAGGCTCTGGAGGGAAGGAGTGTTAAGTTCTTTGTACACTTTTGTACAAGTGTGTGTGTGTGTGTGTGTGTGTGTGTGTGTGTGTGTGTGTGTGTGTGTGTGTGTGTGTGTGTGTGTGTGTGTGTGTGTGTGTGTGTGTGTGTGTGTGTGTGTGTGTGTGTGTGTGTGTACATGTAGGCTATACTCTCTCTCTCTTTCTCTCTCTCTCTCTCTCTCTCTCTCTCTCTCTCTCTCTCTCCTCTCTCTCCCTCTCTCTCTCTCTCTCTCTCTCTCTCTCTCTCTCTCTCTCTCTCTCTCTCTCTCTCTCTCTCTCTCTCTCTCTCTCTCTCCTCTCCCTCTCCCTCTCTCTCCTAATCCCCCCACACCCCACCACCAACCCCTTACAGTGAGCCATCTAAGCCTCAGTATGCCACAAGGGAAGAAGCCAAGCAAGCATTTCGTGAGCTCCTCCGTGAGAAGGACATCCCATCTTCCGCCTCGTGGGACCAGGCCATGAAACTCATCATCTCAGACCCCAGATATGGGTGAGGCCTCCCTCTCAGACTACATGCATGTATATGTAATGTATAAACCATGGCCAAGAGGTGTATATGTCAGATATACACCTGCTGTGAGGAATTTATTTGTGATATTTCCCGAGGGCCAACGGCCCGAGGGATATATCACAAATAAACTTCCGAACATGGTACCTATGTTGAATATTGATGAGGTGTATATGCAATATATAAACCTGCCGTTACCATAGCAACATAGTATATACATATATATATATATGTATATACGTGTACATGTGTATGAAAAATGAAAACGGTACTTCCCTCGCTATATGTACATGATTGTTCGTGTTGTGGCTGAGTACATGGTATACCCTATTACTGCCTCACAGAGCTCTGAAGAAATTGAATGAAAAGAAGCAAGTCTTTAACATGTACAAGACACAGAAAGCCAAGGAAGAAAAGGTATGAGCCCCATCATTATGGACGTGAGATGTGATGTGATGTGTATGTGTGCATGTGTGTAGGAAGAGCAGCGACAACAGGCCAAAAAGAATAGAGAAGAACTTCGTCGTGTGATGGAGGAACACGAAGAGGTGGGTTAGGACGGATACACACACACACACACACACACACACACACACACACACACACACACACACACACACACACACACACACACACATCATCATCATCCACTCACTACCAAATCCTTTCTTTGATGAGTACTCTGGACTACCCTCCAATATATTACTAATTAGAGGGGTCTCCCCGTATCCACTGACACAATGCCCACCCACAGGTGCACTCTGAGATACGATGGAGGAGAGTCTGTTCCATATTTGACGACCACCCTCTGTGGAGAGCAGTCCATCCAGAGGAGAGAAAAGATGTCTACGATGATGTCATCTTCTCTCTGGCTGAGAAAGAAAAGGTAATGTACATTTTTGTATAAGTGGAAAACAAAGAAAAGGTAATGTAAATTTTTGTATAAATGGAATTTATACAAAATGGAATATAAATGGATTTTTGTATAAGAATCAGTATAGCACACTAGCTAGAAGAATTGAGAATGGAAACTCACATACAGACATACTACACATATATACAAGAGGGTGGTGGGTTAAGGATCTTTTACATGTAAATTCATACTTGTTCTATGGCTCGGCAGATACATGTACATGTAAGAGAAGTTATAGTAGGTGGTTGTGAGTTTTATTACTGCTGTTACTGACCCACTGTAGGAGCAAGAGAAGCAGCAGAGGGAAAGAAATAGACGAGCCATGGGCAAAGTTCTGAATTCAATGATCAATGTATCGTATAGAACTACTTGGGCTGAGGTGTGTGTGTGTGTGTGTGTGTGTGTGTGTGTGTGTGTGTGTGTGTGTGTGTGTGTGTGTGTGTGTGTGTGTGTGTGTGTGTGTGTGTGTGTGTGTGTGTGTGTGTGTGTGTGTGTGTGTGTGTGTGTGTGTGTGTGTGTGTGTGTGTGTGTGTGTGTGTGTGTGTGTGTGTGTGTGTGTGTGTGTGTGTGTGTGTGTGTGTGTGTGTGTGCATGTACAATGTACTACTTGCATGCAGGTATTGAAGTTATTGCCAGAGAACAAATTGTTCCGGAAAGATGAAGAGTTGCAAGGTACATGTATATACATGCAATTGGTTGTAGTAATCAATGTAGCTGTAACTGTACGTTGTCATAGAGATGGACAAGGAGGATATGTTAATTGCTTTTGAGGACCACATTCGGGGATTGGAGAAGGAGGAGGAGGAAGGGAAGCAGAGAGACAGGGAGAGAGAAAGACGCAAGTTCCGCAAGAACAGAGATGCTTTTCTAGTGGGTGGAGTAAATGTACATGTACTTAATCTCTCTCTCTCTATCTCTCTCTCTATCTCTCTCTCTCTCTCTCTCTCTCTCTCTCTCTGTCACACCAGATGTTACTTGATGAGCTGCACTCCTCTGGTCAACTCACTTCTGTCTCTCTGTGGAAGGAATTGTATGCTATCATCTCCAATGATGATCGCTATCACTCCATGCTGGGACAACCAGGTAACCAGGTGGATCAGCAATGTAGTGTGGGCTTACATATGTGGAGTAGAACCCTCTAATTAGGAGATCCTGGAGTAGAACCCTCTAATTAGGAGATCCAGTAATGGTGACACCTTGAAGAACAGGACACTTTGTTGTCCATTGAAATCAAGACACATCACTAATCATCTTGGAAGTCTGGATTAGGTTACATGTGTGTGTACTCGTTATAGAATGGTTCCCCCCCTTAGGGTCAACTCCTCTGGACCTGTTCAAGTTCTATGTGGAAGACTTGAAAGCCCGTCTTTATGACGAGAAGAAGATCATTAAAGAGATATTGAAGGTACTTACATACATGTACATGTAAATTTATCCCAAACATCACCTGTATGTACTTTCAGAGTGTTCCTGTTGTATATACAAAATTAATGTACATGATGTGTATCTATCAGAGTGTCTCCTTCCTCTCTCTTAACTCTTAATCTCTCCCTTTTTCTTCCTCGTCTTCCTTCTACTTACCTCTCCCTCTCCCCCCTTTCCCTCCTCCCTCTTTCTTCCTATCCTTATCTCTCTCTCTCCCTCTCTCCCCCTCTCTCCTAGGACACTGGTTATGAAGTAGAAGTGGAAACCACCTTTGACCAGTTCACAGCTCACATTGCATCCGACCCACGATCAGACACACTTGACAGAGGCAACATTAAACTTGCCTTTGCTAGTGTTAGTCCGCATATTGTAGATATAAAGTGCATGCACTTAATGAAAAAACATATCTGGTGGGGCCAGACAAGCTATATAAGCGATCCCTGGACAGCGCTTGTACTTGTATATGCATATACATGTATACATGTGACCCACCACCCCAGTTCTCAAGGCTAGGCACACACACACACACACACACACACACACACACACACACACACACACACACACACACACACACACACACACACACACACACACACACACACACACACACACACACACACACACACACACACACACACACACACACACACACACACACACACACACACACTACCTTTGTAGTTGCTCCTTTTCTATCTCAATTTGCTCTGTAGAAATGACATTCTATGATCACTACATGTTGTGTCCTGCTCTGTGTATATGTGTTGCATGTCCCAGTTGTGCAGCATCTGCCTATGAATGTTTTACCTCAAGCATCATGTCTTAATGCTCAGTACCATTGCATAAGCTGTGTGTTACTATATGTACATATACATGTGCAGTTCACAATTTGGAACCTCTCTAATCAGGACAGCCTTGGGACAGAAGAAAGTGTCCTGATTAGTCCTGATTCCAGAGGTTAAATTGTACACAAACATGGTATTTGGGACAGCAAAAGTGTCCTGTTTATCGAGGTGTCCCACTGTACATGTGTATGAAAGCATTTTGTTGTGTGTCCCTCAGTTGGTGGAGAAGGCTGAGGCAAGAGAGAAGGAGAGGTTGAGGGCAGAGGAACGAAAGGTACATTATAACAGGAAACATTCATTTAGTGGTTGTGGTACATGTATATGTACATACATGTATGTGCTCTTACTTGAATATTAATCTACTGTTATTTTGTGACTATTTGTCTGATTTCAGCAACGTAAGAAGGAGGCCTCGTTCAAGGCAATGTTGAAGGCAGCCAACCCTCCACTGCTGTCCTCGGACCCATGGGATGAGGTATGTAATACAAAATGTATGTAGAACTCTACATTCTGTAATGTGTGTGGATGCCAGTGACTGACTCCTAACACAACAACACAGCTCACCCAAGGCAGTAGCATTTGAATGAAAATGAGCTGCTTTTTCCTTAATAGTTTGTTTTTGACGGGTAGTCTACCAGCTATATTCCCTTATCATTCCTCTCACCCTCCTCTCCCCTCCCTCCTTCCTTCCCTCCGTCCCTCCCTCCCTCTCTCTCTGACTCTCCCTCCCTCTCTTCCAGGTAAGACTTCGTCTCTCTGCAGACCCTGCCTTTGATGTAGTCACAGAAGAAGCTGAAAGAGTTCGTATCTACAAAGAATACATCAAATCTCTCAAGGTATTATAATACCTGTAGTAATACATTGTATGTGACACAGTGTGAAACTCTAACCATTATGTATTTATAAGAAAAGTAGTGTGGTTGCAGTGCTGTAGGTATCGTCTCTTCTGTACAGGCTCAAGAGGCTCACAAGGAGAAGGAGAGAGAGAAAGAGAGGGAGAGGGAGAGGGAGAAAGAGAGGGAGAAGGAGAGAGCCCGAGAGAGGGAGAGAGAGAAGGAGAAGGAAGCAGAGGAGAAGCGGGAGAGGGAGAGGGAGAGGGAGCGGGAGAGAGAAAAAGAAAAAGACCGAAGTCGGGACCATGAGAAGGAGGATCGTGACAAAGACAAGGATAAAGATGAGAAAAAGGAAGATCGTCGCCATAAGCACCACCGTTCCCACAAGAAGGCCAAGAAACATAAACGGTCACGTTCAAAGTCGGTTAGTAATATATATGTGTGTGTGTGTCAACACACAATAAGTTGTTACATGTAATGGGACTGTTGTAAAGTATTGTGTATGTGTTAAAGTAAATGTAATTGCTTGTCATTACATAGTTGTGCACAGTGAGGAGAATGGCAAGAGCTTCACGTGAACACTGACATAGACTTCATCCTACGTGTAGGCTTGACTAAACGCAGTTGCAGAGGCAGAGCTTACTAGCAACATGTACATGTATACACATGTAAGATAAGAGAATTGATAAATGGAGAACACAGCTTTGCCTCGAATAGGATTACTACACGGAAATACCTCAACCTACAATAGCACACACTTAACACAGTATTCAGCCTATCCTATATAGTCCTATATATCTAGTGTTCAATAGAGATAATTAGAGCAGGGTAGGCCCTTCATGCACAACCTGTAATGGGTGGGGGCATGCAACACCAAAATTGATTACAGGGTAGTTGATTGCTATCCCGGTAAAGGTAGATATGTAATTGAGGGGGTAGAGCCGGTATCTAGAAGGTCCTGGGTTCAAATCCAGCTTGATCCTGATTTTTTAGTTGATCCCAATGACTTGGCTCCACCCCTTCAATTACCAAAATGATGTATGGTGGAACCTGAATACTGATTAGTGAGGTATCCTGATTGCAGGACAAGGTGTCGTGATTGCAAGGCTCAGTGTTCCCTGTTGTGTGTGATGCTGATGTTATAATGTAATGCATGCCTAGATATCCTCGGGGTCTGAAGAAGAGGTGCCTGCTTCAACTGCTGCAGTGAAGGACAAAACACAGAAGCGGTCTCGTCACCGCAGTCACTCCCCCTCTCCTGCTCCCTCCCCTCACTCCTCTGACTCGGAGAAACAATCTCGCAGCCGCAGGAAACACAAAAAGGTCCAAATCTCTTCTTGTACATCACAGCATGCAATATACATGTACAGTGTATACATGTGTCCAAGTGAACATCATTTACTCTGTTCTTCCAATACAGAAGTCCAAGAAGAAGCGTCATCATACAGTAAGTCTGCCTTTAATCAAGGCACAGTCTGTATGTACCGTTGAGGATCATAGATCTATTTTCTAAGCCGTTGAGGCTACAGGAGGCTGTCTTTGTAAGCTGTTTATAGGCCGGTGTGAATGTCAAGGATGTTGTTTATATGTAGCATGTACTGCCCCTCTGTTTGGTCTTCGGTCCCTCCTCCTTATTCTTTGTAGTGCTCTGTGAATTCACTAGAGTAACCTCTCTCTTCTTTACTTGTGTTCCCCTCCCCACACAGCCTCATTCCTCAGAGTCTGAAGGTGAAATAAAACCGAGAAAGAGGAAGCACGAGACAGGCCACACCCCTTCAGGAACACAGACAAAGAAACACAAAGTACATACATCAAGAGTACCTTCACGTACTTTACATGAGACCTAGCCTGAAACAAGGCAATGGGTCAATGCATACAGCAGAACAGTCAGCTTCCCTAGATGGCCTTTGGACTGCTACTACTGCTATTAACTGAGCTAGTACAGCACAGTGTGTATGTGGGTACAGTGTGTATGTGGGTACAGTGTGTCTGTCTGTCCTTTACTGTTCCCTCATAGCCGGTGGATTATGAGTCTTCCAGTGCTAGTGAAGGAGAGATACGCAGAGAATAAACTGTCACATGACTGTCACACAATTGCTAATTCTCTATGCATCCACTGGCTCTCATCATCTTACATGTATTAATACACTTCCCTTCTCTTTATTCTCATATATTTTGTAAATTAATAAGGAATTTCAAATGGCTGGATGATGTCCTATTCAGTGACATCTATGTAATCCAGATGTGTGTGATATGGTGAGGTGTCCTGATCCTCACTTCAGATTGAAGCTGCAGTTGAACCTCTAATCTGGACAGTTTTGGGACAGAAGAAGTGTCCTGATTAGTGAGGTGCATGTTTTCTGATTTTTCAGGGGTTCATTGCATTTGAGAAGTTAGGCATTCTGATTTCAGGGCGGTCTGGGGGGTATGCTTATTTCCCAGGGTCCTGATTAAAGCATTTCATTGTACCAGCAAATATCCATATTTCAGAAAAAGCTTTAGTATATGGTGCCTATGCTACTTGCGTGAATGTAATATATTTTTAAAATATTAGTGCAGCAGTATAGCTATATATATACATACATGTGTTATATCTGTAGCAATAGTTCTATATAGTTTTGTGCGGCTAGATTTCCAGAGGACAGCTGGCTGGCCAGCCCTGGGCCATGTGGTAGCAGTAGAAGTCGACACTCTGCTCCTTCACGTCTTTGTTGTGGAAGAGAGCAATATTCTCATCATTTGAGCACTCGGTTGGCACCATAATGTCATCACCTGCAGATTATGAATATATTGGCTGTACATACTACAGTTTGCTTTGACTTATTGTGATTGCATGGCATGGCTCAGTCAGCTATGTGACTGACACAAATCTGACGATCCCCTGAGTTACCTCAAAGTGAAATGTTCATGTCTTATAAGGTGATTCATAATTTAGTGGTGACTGCTACTTATTGGACCTATGAGTATTATCGTGAAATGTCCATATCTTAAGATAATTTGGTGGTGAGCTGGTATTACCCTGCTAATTAGTGAGATAATGATGTTATAGAGGCTGGCTGAAGGACCTGGTGCTTTGTTTGGTGAGGTTGAAATGTATGTTACCTTTGATTTTCCAGAGAGGAATTTTGAGGTGGTGGGAAAGGACAAAGCACATCCAGTAGTCGTCCACCAGGACGTAGTCGGGAGAAGGCATGGAGTAGGCAGCCACATCTAGCAGGAGAGGCCGTGGGATGAGCCAGGTGTCAGCATGCAAGAAGTGGACCTAGTCAGAGTATGTTGTGTGTGTGTGTGTGTGTGTGTGTGTGTGTGTGTGTGTGTGTGTGTGTGTGTGTGTGTGTGTGTGTGTAGTAAGATTAGACAGAGTGATAAAATTCCATTCTCAAATATCAGCAGCTTATAGGGGAGAAATTTGCAAGTACATGTATGTGTATATTGTTGTGGGATGGTTTGTGGTAGAATACCCCCCCTGTTGCTGTGTACGCTTATGTTCTGAAGGGGGATAATCCCACCATGGAATAGGTGCACCATTGCGGTAAGAGTGTAAAAAGAGAAATACAAACCACAGTCTGCTGTGTATATGTAGCTACTCACTTCTGAAAATAGGAAGGCTGAAACTAAAATTTTATTCATGTGATTTAGGTCCCTCAGAGTAAAACTGAAAGGTACACTTACTTTTAGTTTTATAGTATATAAGTGAAAGCTAGTTGGCCAAAAGGTACACTTGTAGGAGAGATATAGGTCATCTTGTATGCACGTGAAAGGAAAGACCAAAATGTTCACGTGCTGTATTGGACTGCTACAGTGTATAAAAGGTCATGTTTTTGATACAGTCAATGAATCCTTTAAAATACTCCAAGGAAAATATTTGGGGAGGGATTTATTGGCATTAGCAAAAATAACTTCCATAGACTCAGTGGCAGATGTGTAGATAGTTCACAATGACAGATAGTTCTGTTTGTATAAGAATCCCACACTGTCGCTGAACACATTGCAGCAGTCAGGTTTTAAGCAACGTACGTAGGAGACACTGATATTATATACTTACAGTTTTGCAGCCCAAAAGCATCCTTCATTGTGTACAAACTCAGAGTTTTGTTTCAGTATGGAGATGAATTTTTATAGTGAAGACCTGATAAACGGGATCCTTTGCACTACCAAGTCTGTAACTTTCAACCCTTGAAATTAGGACACGTGTATAGCTAGATATAGAGAGCTTCACTACATATGATAGAGCTCAAAACACCTATTGACTAAATTAGAAGGAGGTAAAGACGTACAGCTAGCTCACCTGGCGATCTGGTTGACTCTCACCAAAGAATTTCATATTGTGATAGTCTTCCCAAAAGAGGTGTGGTTCCTCAACGTAGAGGGAATGCTGCTTGAAAACATGTCCTCGACATCCTATCACAGCCTTAGGCCCATACTGTTCGTATTTTGCCATGAATTTCGAGATAAAGTTCGGGCCTGGAATAACATCATCATCGCATACTAGTAAGATGTCGCTACGCATTAGCTGTGACACAGCAAGGCGGATGATACAATAGTAGTTTTCTGTCGACTGGATGAGGCGGATGTTCAGGTCATTCATGAATGGAGCAGAAATTTCAGCAATCTCAGTTTGTGTGTCCTTGTTGTTGTTCCAGAGGATAAGCTCAAATTTTCCGGCAAAATCTTGACTCTGAAAACGTTCTAAGAGCCTTTTCATGTTGTACACACGTTTATAGGAGCAAATGACCACCGTTAAATCAAAATGAGGGAACTTCGTCTGCTCTAAGTCTCGACTTTGTGAAGCTGGAAGGGGGAGAGACCGATAGACAGCAGAGCTGGCAAATTCTTGGATGAAATTTTCACTTGAGAGAGGATACCTTTCAAAATGCTTTAGCATGTAGCGAGTTGCCTCAACAAGCTTTTCACTATTGCCCAGCAGTGCTGTTGCTTCATCGAGGGTGTTGTAAAGAAGGGGGTACTCTTCGCCAAGGTATTCTTCAACTCCAGGTAGGCGGTTGATAACGAGGGGGGTGTTTCGGGCAAAACACTCAATAACTGTTGTGTTGGCAGCAGCTGCATGCAAATTTAGAAAGACAATGCTGTGACTTAGAAGTTGGTCATAACATTCATCGTCGACTCTTTCCATGATAGTAACACTGTCATTTGTTTTTAGAATGATCTTTTCTTTGTTGCTATCCCGAAGGTTGTCGAAATTCACATCACGTGGCTTAAGGAGGACCTTTTGATATCCCTGTGGTACTTTGAGGTCATAAAACGCTTGAAAATTACGCATAAACTCGCCAACAAAGAGCACACGTTTAGTGCTTTCTCCCTCAAATTTCTCCCACGAAAACCGCTGTTCTTCTGGAAATGGAGATATGGGGTAAATCAATCGAGTAACAGGAACAGAGACGTGTTTCATGAGGAAATTCTTAACAACACTCGAGATGACAAGGAGACCACGACACTTTTCAAGTGACTTGTGAAATACCTCATTCTTCACCATTCTCTCCAGGTCAGGGTACCAGAGATAGTGGTTCCTAGGCACCTGGTGGACAAATCCAATCCACGGTTCCTCAATGGGCATCTTGTTGAAGACATTTTCTTCTACTGCACTTATGCAGAGTGTCCCATCAGGAGCGTAGAGGTTGTCGTAGAGCTGTTTTATAACGTAAGACCATCCTCCTCGATGGTGAGACCACGTGGTTGGCTCCGATTCAAATTTGATTTTCCGTCGGATGCGGATGTATGGTGAACTCATCTTGCCTATGTAAAGAGAGTAGACAAATAATAAATCTCTAGAGCTGTTCCATTATATTCAGTGGGCCCTAAAATAAATCATATTTTCTGATAAAATAACCTTTCAAAGAGATATTTACAAGCATTAAGTTGTAGTACAAATAAGTTGCAAGAGACTTCAATCAGCTGTAACACTAGATGAACAAGGTGAGGACAATATTCCATTTCCTTCATTATGAGAGTGTTCAGGGATGGTTCCATGTACAATATGCATGGATGGGACCTAATGTTACCCAGCCATGTAAGCTATTGAGGGTAGACAACTGAAAAGAAAACTTGTCACTATTAGTGGCATTTACCTCCAAAAGTACTCCTTGGTTCTTTATCCACACACTGCTTCAGTCTCTGGTGCCTGTAGTGACTAGTGCACTTGTTGAGTGTACTGCCTTATATTGCTAGCAGGCCACATGAGACATACCGTAAGTGGGAGACTAATTCCAATTCAATGCAGAAGTATGTGGAAGAGTGCCTGTCCGGTAAGATAAAATCTCACACACCACTTGAGAGCTTGTTTTAGGACAGAGATCAGATATGGTATGGCCAGTGTGTGCTCTATCAGGTCACTCATTCAAAGAATTCATGCACACATTTCTGTCTTCTCTCATGGCATGTACGCATGCAAACGACATTAGGTATTACGTATAGCTAAGAGTCAAGTGTCGAGAAACCTCTATATGTGTACACTTACAATATAAGCAAACACAGGTCACACATATATACAGGGACGCATATATTATACAGCACATGTCACACATATTATGTTGCATACAAAGAGTGTGTACGTATCTTTGAGAGTGCAGCTACAGAAGATCTTGGTTGTGTGATCACACACACAACTGCATATATTAAAAGATTTTTAAGTCCAGGTAAAAAAATTCACTTACAACAGACATGCACTAGACCACCTTTCCATGGAAAGAAATATTGTAAGGAATGAACTTCCTGTCTCACATGAGAGCGGCTATAATGGATACTTATTAGGTTGGTCAGAGTTTCAAAACACTATGACCAATGGGCTCTCGTAACGTGGAGAATTTGTCTAATCTGCCGACTCGAGTGCGAGAGCGGCTCCCCGACCCAGAGCCGACACCGCCAAATGGTGGCTTTACCGTGCACGTGTCGCAGCCGTTTATCGCCGAAGGAGCGAAGGAAAGAGTCGCGAAGGCAATAGACGATGGGCTTATTTCGTCCGCAACGCCCGTTGTGCGTGAGCTGGAGCAGGAGCTGTGCAAGTTCTTTGGCGTCCCCATGGCTAAGGCATGTAGTAGCGGATTCTCGGCACTTACCATCGCGTTAAAACTCGCACGCATCGGACAAGGACAGGACGTTCTTATGCCTTCTTTCACTATGGTGGCTGTATTGAACGCAGTTCGTAGCGTCAATGCGAACCCTGTGTTCGTTGACTGCGCAACAGGAGACCTCAATCCTTCCGTGACAGAGTACACAGCGAAACTAACGCCGCAAACCACCGCTCTGATCGTCACGCACACGTACGGCGTGCCTGCAAACTGCCTAGAACTACAGCAGTTTTGTCGAGAAAAGAACCTCGTTTTTATCGAAGACATTGCTGAAGCTATCGGCACCGAATTCCGCGGGAAACTCGCAGGAACATTCGGAGATTTTGCGTGCGCTAGCCTCTACGCAAACAAGGCAATTTCGTCAGGGGACGGAGGGTTCATACTCAGCACGCGAAAGGAAGAAGGACTGAAAGACCGTGCCGATAGTTATGCTAATCATGGCTTTACGAAAGACTTTCACTTCGTTCATTTGGAGGGTTGTGGTAATCACAAGATGTCTGGGCTCCAAGCAGCACTTGTGGCACCAGCTGTGACCCAAATCCCCAACGTCATGGAAGATAGGAATAGAATTGCTAAGAAATATCGTTTTGAGCTTCAGGGAATCCCCCAGCTCACCCCCATTCCTGTAAATCCACATGGTCTGGATGCACCGTGGGTGTTTGGTATCCTAACAGACTCTAAGGCAACTCGTACACGTTTGCGACAGTCACTTGCCAATGCTGGTTTTGAAACGCGAGACTATTTCTTTCCCCTCCACCTTCAACCAATGTACTGCTGCCATTTCTCTACTAACGAACAGGAGATTACCCTACCAAATGCTGAGGATATTGGCCTGAGGGGGTTGTATTTACCCACCTTCTTTAACATGTCTAGTGAACTTATAGAAAGTATATGCAAGTGCTTAAAGAAAGAACTGTACAATTAGTTCATGTATAACACATGTGGACATGTAAATATAGTTGCTTTTTAAATTTTACTCATGTTGTTACAGTAATCTTATGCATGAAAGACCATGAGCTGATAAGTGCTGAGTCAAGTGGCACACACCTATCCTCTCTCTGCATGCACTCAATTACACAGAAAAGATAATTCACCATGGTTTGGGTACCTATCATACTGACTCTAGGAATGGCGCCAACACACCCACAAGCCTTAATTGGTGTGGTTTTCAAAACTCTTCGGTTCTTAGTAATGATTATTTTATAGATAAAACTTTATCGAAGAATATCTTAGTGGGATGACTGTACTCTAGGAACTCCTATTATACATGAGTAGGCTTAGGTATCTATAACAGTCCCCTGTTGAATGGTGTAATATTGTATGGCTGGTTGGCCGCAGGTGGGAGCCAACTTGGTGGGAGGTTAGAGTTAAGATTAGACGATAACTGTACTCTTTTCCCTTCCTCCCTCCCTCTCTTCCTAACTACCCCTCTCCTCTCCCTCCCTCCCATCGTCCCTCCCCCCTCTCTTTCTCCCTCCCTCCCTCCCTCCCTCCCTCCCTCCCTCCCTCCCTTCCTCCCTCCCTCCTTCCCTCCCTCCCTCCCTCCCTCCCTCCCTCTCTCCCTCCCTCCTTTCCTCTGTCCTTCCTTCTTCCTCCATCCTTCTCTCCTTACATTATGCTTCAAGTTTTGTTATTACCCGAAAAAAAATTCATCAACTTGTTGACAGGGTCTTAGCAATGATTATTGCTGATTTGGTCAGTAGATGTGGGGCGAGGCTAGCTATATACTACAAGTTTCACCATGTATTGTAGGACAGATCTGCCTTGAACACACCAATTTATGCTGCTAAATCTCAACATAAAGTGCTCCTGCATGCTTTATTACCTAAGGTATAATATCCTCACAGACTGTATATGCATTTGGTCAGCGACAGTGGGGTGAGGCTATGTACACAGTTACACATAAAAGATAATTCATCAAACCATATGCTTGTTGTGGTTTTCAAAACTGCCTGGTTCTGGGTAGCAATGATTATTTTATCGATAAAACTTTATTGAAACAGAAACATGTCTTAGTGCAATCAGTGAGTCATGTCTTCATTATGTAGGCTCTCTACACTAGGAATGGCACCAACACACCCACAAGCCTTGGTTTTCCAAACTCTTTGGTTCTTAGTAAGGATTATTTTACAGATAAAACTTTATTGAAGAATGTCTTAGTGGGATGCAGTATTTTACATGAGTGGCCTTGGTATGACAGTCCCCTGCTTAATTAATGGTGTAATATTATGTGGCTAGTTAACTGCAGGTAGTGGGAGGTTAGAGTTAAGATTAGATGATAACTGTATTCTCTTCCCTCCCTCCCTCCCTCTCTTCCTAACTACCCCTCTCCTCTCCCTCCCTCCCATCGTCCCTCTCCCCTCTCTTTCTCCCTCCCTCCCTCCCTTCCTCCCTCCCTCCCTCCCTCCCTCCCTCCCTCCCTCCCTCCTTCTTTCCTCTGTCCTTCCTTCCTCCTCCATCCTTCTCTCCTTACATTATGCTTCAAGTTTTGTTATTACCCGAAAAAAAAATTCATCAACTTGTTGACAGGGTCTTAGCAACGATTATTGCTGATTTGGTCAGTAGATGTGGGGCGAGGCTAGCTATATACTACAAGTTTCACCATGTATTGTAGGACAGATCTGCCTTGAACACACCAATTTATGCTGCTAAATCTCAACATAAAGTGCTCCTGCATGCTTTATTACCTAAGGTATAATATCCTCACAGACTGTATATGCATTTGGTCAGTGACAGTGGGGTGAGGCTATGTACACAGTTACACATAAAAGATAATTCATCAAACCATATGCTTGTTGTGGTTTTCAAAACTGCCCGGTTCTGGGTAGCAATGATTATTTTATCGATAAAACTTTATTGAAACAGAAGCATGTCTTAGTGCAATCAGTGAGCCATGTCTACATTATGTAGGCACTCCTGCTACTATACACACATATGAATGTATTGAGTTTGCTCAAAGTTTTGCCCATTAAAAAATCATTGACTTGTTGACGACTATAGGGTCAATATTGAATGTGTATGTGAATGTGTAGGCCTTGGCAGACTATAGCTACTCGCAAGTTTCGCCCACTATGAAAAATCATCAACTTAAGCTTGTTGACAGATTATTTTACAGATAAGCAATTAACAGAAACAGAAACATATGGGACCAGTGAGCTGTGTTTACATTAAACTGTATGCATCTATAATCTCAACTGCATGGGCGAGGTCCTGTACACAGTTACAAAAGATATTCATTCAAGATACACATACTTATTATCATGAGTTCTTGGTAACCAAAATTATGGTGTGGTGTAGTGGCATGTAAATTTGGGCACCTAAACCTGTACAGTAAACTCCCTCTTCCATAATATAACTTGCATGATTCGTAACTGTACTGTCTTCCCTCCCTCCCTCCCTCCCTCCCTCCCTCCCTCCCTCCCTCTCTCCCTCCCTCCCTCTCTCCCTCCCTCTCTCCCTCCCTCCCTCTCTTCCTCCCTCTTCCGTTCTTCCGTGTACACAGTCAGTTACGCAGCCTAAGATAAGTCATCAAAATAATTATATGTAGTTGTGATTTTCAAAACTGCCCCATTCTTGGTAACACATAAAAGAACATAGCATATGCAGTGAGGCGTGTGAACATTATTTGCTTCCTGCTTCTCTTCCTCCCTCCCTCCCTCCCTCCCTCCCTCCTTCCCTCCCTCCCTCCCTCCCTCCCTCCTTCCCTCCCTCCCTCCCTCCCTCCCTCCCTCCCTCCCTCCCTCCCTCCCTCCCTCCCTCCCTCCCTCCCTCCCTCCCTCCCTCCCTCCCTCCCTCCCTCCCTCCCTCCCTCCCTCCCTTCGTCCTTTATTCCTTCTTCCTCCATCCTGCTACACAAAAAACAGAAAAGTATTCAAATTGTTGATGTGTTCTTGGTAGCAATGATTATGACTGCGTAGGCTGTAGCACACTATACTACAAGTTTTCACTCATGCATTGTAGGATCTGCCTGGGAGGAACCTGTTTATGCTAATAAATTATTGTCAACATGATGTGCTCCTGCATGCATTATTACCAAAATTATGTAAGGTGGTATAATATCCTCACCAACTGTACAGGCATAGCTAACCATTACCTGATTTTGTCAGTGGATGTGGGGTGAGGCTGTGTACACAGTTACGCAGAAAAATAATTCATCAAACCATATGCTTGTTAAATTGTGGTTTTCAAAACTACCTGGTTCTGGGTAGCAATGATTATTTTATCGATAAAACTGTATTGAAAACAGAAACATGTCTTAGTGCAATCAGTGAGTCATGTCTGCATTATGTAGACTCTCCTGCTACTATACACATATGAATGTGTATACAGGGCTTCGCCCATTAAAAAAATTCATGACTTGTTGATAACTAGGTTCAACAAATACTGAATGTGTATGTGAATGTGTAGGCTTTGGCAGATTTTACTCTCAAGTTTCGCCCATTACTTTATGCAAAGAAAAATTCATCAACTTGTTGACAGATTATTTTACAGATAAGCAATTAACAGACACAGAAAACTAATGGATCAGTGAGCCATGAAACATGAAATTCCATGCATCTATAAACTCAGCAGGGCGAGGTTCTGTACACAGTTACAAAAGATATTCATCGAGATATGCATATTATTATTGTGAGTTCTTGGTAACAGAAGGGAGGTCATGCATGGTGTGGTGTAGTGGGATGTTAAAATGTGATAGCAGCAGGGTTATACACACGTATACCTACAGATCTCAAATGTCCATTCTGCACATGCAGCATGCGCATATACACAATCGGCATAATATAGAATTGGAAGATTTAATGCATCATTTTGTACAAATATTGCGTGAGGTTCTGTACACATGGTGGTACATAAAGATATTCATCTATCTATAAAAGCAAAACTCAGTTCTAGGTAGCAATATGGATATAAAACATGTGTCAGTGAACAAAGTGGGAATTAAAGATAAAAATAACAGGTAGAGATTTGCAGGAGGATATATAGTGAGTTACGTTTGTTGTTACATAAGAAAAATAACTTTTAAGTGCATGTGGTTTTCCAGTTCAGAGTACTACATAGTAGATGATACTCTATCGAAAATGCCTTGCCACAGACAGAAACATGTCAGTGGGGGAGCGGTAGAGCATGTTGGTTTTGTGGCTACCTAATTCATAGTCCATTGCATCCCACTCTTCATCACGGTAGGAAAACAGGAGCCAACTCCAGCCAAATGCAGAGAAAAGTTCCACCAAGTCACTAAGATAGTTCTGTGCACCTGGTACTTCACGGCAGATACCAAATTCCGCAACAAGCATCTGGCTCGAAGGGATGGAATGTTGTGTCTGCCATGATACAACATGATCACGAAGGAGCTGGCGTAGATAGGACTTATCAATCACAACCGTTTCTGGGTTTGTGCGGTTTGGCAGTTTGAAGACCCACGGGTACTTGCGATCTGGATAATGCTTATCTCGATGGATAGTTAGATGGGGAGGAAGGTAGCAGTGAAAGCCATATTTGATATTTGGATCAGGAAGAGGTTGCAAGATCCCCATGGTAAAGGGCATAGCAAACCATGTGCACTTTAAGATGATGACAGTCTCTTTGTCATGTAGTCGAATCTCATTCACTGTCTCACGATAAAAATTGTTCAGAGTTTCCATGCGAGTCATTGGGTTTTCATCAAAGTATCCGACTTCGCGATCTTCTGGAGTATATGGCTCGTTAATGAGATCATACCCCATAATTAAGTGACGTAAATCAATTAGATATTCTGCCAAGAGAGCCCAAAACTTGGTTGCACGTAATCGAAGTTCCTTACTATCCCAAAAAGACATAGTTACATTGTCAGCTAGTGAGAAAAACGGGCTTCCAGGGAGATCAACTAATGTTATGATACACTTCATTCCATACTTTCCAATTTCTATCAGCGACTTACGCAACCTCGGCAAAACCTTAAGCAAGTGTGCCTTGTCTTCGGCTGGTGAAGACGACGCAGTGTCCAATAAGTATGCCAGGTCTTGCGCGCCTCCTACTGCTCCGATACGAATTACCCTCACTCCACAGCTGGCAGCTGCTGGGAGATCAAGGTGGGAGGCTGGTTCTGAAAGCATGTTCACCCCGGCAAAACCCCTCTTCCATATGTCTTTGCACGATTCGTGACTGCTCATTGCGGCTTCTAGTTTTTCTCTACATTGGTACACTTCGGATACGCCTATTGGCCAGTTCGAGTCATAGGAAAGGCGGTAAAACTTCTCAAATGAAGCTGGGTTTTCAGCACCACACAAAAGAGTGGTGCATAAGGGTTGGACTTGAGAAAAATCCAAGTGGTGTTCCATGCACAGCTTCCAGATTAGAAGCTTAAGATGGCATCCTGTCACAAACGAACACCAAAGATGATCAAAGCCAGACACGTCTACTTCTTTAGAATGCTTGCCAATGTCTCTGAGCAGAGGCAGGCCAATGCAGCAGAAATCGCATGTAAAGACATGTAGGGCTCTCTCAATATACGAAGGATCGTAAAATTTATAATGTACACCTTCCTTTAATTCAGTAAGTGGTGAAGACAGCTTTTCATGTGGAAAGAGGCGATATCCCCTAGCTGTAAGTAGTGCCATGTCTTCCCCATACTCTGCTATCTTTCCCACCAGGAAGGACAGGCATGATGGTTTAGGAAGAACACCGCAGCGCACTAACACAACGTGCGTGAGATTCTGTTGGTCTAGACGAGTGAGGGACTGGGGGAGGGTAGCTAGAAATGGAATCGGAGATTCAAACACACTAGCCGAGGGGTCGAATTGAGATAGTGCTTCGCCTACCCCACTGCTTGAGTCACACCACACGTTAAGGTTCATATTGAAGCATTTTCCTAGTCCCTCTTGAGCTTGAAACGCCTGTAAAGTTCGTATTAGCAGCTCTGTCGAGTCATCCTTGCCATGAGAGACGACGATTGAGAGAAACGGTGTAGTCATTCTAATTAGCCACGCCTTCTCGGGTGGAGTAGAGCGCTGAGGTTTGATGGGGCCGCGCACTCGCGGCTTTTTATATCTTCTCCGCCGTGCCGCTTCCTGATTGCGCATGCGCAAAAAGGCCAAAATGCAGCATTGTCAGATCAATGGTGTAGATCTACTTTGCACTCGCATATAGCCATGTGACTTTAATGTGCAATACACAATGTGATGTACTATATTTGTGTTATGCATCCTTCCATCCACTCCCTAGTCAGAATGTGCCCACCACATTTGTTCAGCCGTTCCTTCAGGTCATCAAAATTGGACACCTTTTCAAAGAGACTAGTTGGGTTCTGTTTCTTTGAATACGCTATGGTTTTACATGAAGAAAGATGTAAGAACTTAAACACTCCCGCCAGACATTCTTCCTTGTTTGCATTCAAGTCTTCATAAGACAAAAAATGTACTCTTTTCTTGCTGCGCTTAGCAAATGCTGACAAGGTAACCCTCCATCTCCGACGCTCTTCTTCAGCATAGTGTCTATATTCCTCGAAGTCAACTTCAACGCTAGAACGTTTGTTGTTTTCCTCGACTGAAAACCATACGCCCGTCTTAAAGGCCAGCTGAAGGGATACGTAAGTCTCTAGCAGATTCTCCCTGTAGAGTACAATAACGGGAGGGTCGCGGAGGGCGTTTAACAAATCCGCAAAGGGGAGGCGATGATGTTCCAATTGTTGGCAGAATATTTTACACCCCGAGTAAGGACTCCAAGAAAGCAGTTGAGTCATTAGATAGTTTACGAGGGTGTACGGACTGATGTTGGCACCATTCAACCCATGGAAGGACAGCTCTTCGGGGTTCAGTGGCTCCTCGAGAGAGCACGCGATTGACGGATGGCTGCGAAGGTACTGCATCAGGAGTGTTGAGCCTGAGCGTCCCGAGCTGAGAACCAGGAAGCTTCTATTAGACCAGGGAATCCTTTGCAGGAGAGCCTTGACCCACGCTAATAGCCAAAACCACCATTGAGCCATACCCACCAGCCCGCACTAATTAGTCTCGTGCCTAGACCCCGCCCCCATAGGGAAAGGGTGGGGTCTATCTGATGAGCGTTTGCACAGGGAGACGATGAAACGAGAAGATTTTGGAGAAGCCGAGAACGCCGCGAGTATCAATCCTAGTTCTTTTTCCCGTTCCCGTCCTTCTGTTCAGGGTAGCAATTCCAACGACGAGTTACGAATCACGCCTGACGATGTACTGGATTTTATTGGCTATGGGCCGTTCCAGGTCAGTAATACAACTTGGAAGGGAGTGTGTTGAGAAATGAATCATCCACATTTATATACTAGGTGAATGCAGCGCATTTTTGGCGAGTGGAGCGAGCCCATCTTGTGACAACGGGCCAATTTGTATGGAGAAAACATACTAGTTACTGAGAAATTGAAACACCCTCAACCACCAAAGCACATACAAAAACCAAACAACCAAACACCCCAACACATACAGATAGAAACAAGTAGTAGGACACTGGGTGCCCAGCCTTGAGAATTGGGGTGGTGGGTTAAAGAGTCTTATGACCAGTCAACTCTCCCCACATCCATGTATTAAAGATTAGAAATTGCATGTAACGTATGATATTTACAGTGTGAAAAATTGGTCCATTCTGTTGTGACACTAGGGGACTTGCTCCACTCGCCAGTAATGTCACCTGAGTGTAAATACAATGCCTTGAAATTGCAGGTTATTGCCTTTCTGATGACCAGTTTAACATTTATTACATTTGGATTTGATATCTCGATCTTTATGTTCATTGAGTCTGAAGTAAGACACACATGGAACCTGACTGAATTGGAGTATGCTATTTATCCAGCTGTGACAGGAGTCACTAATGTCCTTGGATCTGTGTTCATAAGTATTCTGACTGACTATTACGGTCGTGTTTGGCCTTACTCGCTCACTTTGACCATTGTGGGAGTGTTTGGAATTGCAGATGCATTTTCTCCAACTTATGCTGTGTTGATTATTCTCCGGTGTCTGGCTAGTTTTGGGATTGGTGCAATTTATGCTGTATCGTATCCTACATTTGTGGAATTTCTACCTCGTTATAACAGGGGCAAAGCTCAGCTTCTCAGTAACCTATTTCCAGCAATTGGTCTCTGTGCTTCCGCAGGTCTTGCGTGGTGGCTCATTCCTACATACCCGCTACTTGGCTGGAGGTACTTCATTATTGCAGCAATGTCTCCCTCCTTGCTTGCAGCCATGTTCCGTTTGGCATTCTACTTCCAGTCACCTCGATATTTGATCAGCAAAAACAAAGTTCACAAAGCATGGAAAGTGTTCGATACCATGGCTTGGATGAATGGTAAAAATCTCTCCACTTATGTATCAGAGTCTCAGTTTGTCTCCACAATATCCAGTGGTATGTCCACCCGAGCACCACTCAGTGATTTAGTAATGATCTTCAAGAGACCATATTTGCGACGAACACTCTGTCTTTTTGGCTTACTCTCAACTGAGGCCTTAGGTTACGCAGGAGCCACACTTTTTCTCCCACAAGAGCTGAGGAAACTGAACGTGAATAGCTATTTTTCGGTTCTTGTAGCATTTATCGCTCAGATTCCAGGCATTCTTCTGATGTCAATTATCGTAGAGTGGGAGTACATTGGCAGACTCAATTCCCTTCGGTTTTTCTCCCTCATTGCCACAGTTTTTTTCTTTCTTCTAGCATTTGTCCAGACTGACGTCACCATCCCTATATTTCTTATCTTCATCTATTTCTCTGTTTTCCCCATTCAGATCCTTCTCCTTGCATATATCTCAGAAAGTTACCCAACAAACATCCGCTCCCTCACAGTTGCATTTTTCAGTATTGTTCTGGCAGTGTTTCTAATAATCACTCCGTTCCTGAGTGCATACATTGTTAGCCTGCACCACCGCTGGCTTTATTGGACTGTCTGGGGTGGGATGTTTGCTCTTAACTTTGTGTTTTCTTTGATCCTCAACTATGAACCACACAAAAAGAATCTGTTAGATATTGTCACCTAAATCACCACTGCAGGGGATGTGTTTATATTCAAAAAATATATTTTAAATGGTCATACATGTTCTGTACAATAGCACTAAGTACAAACCAAATTATGCGCATGCGTAGATCAATATTGAAACCCCGCCTCCATCTAGACTATTATAAGAGAGCTCGGCGGTCACTATATCAGAGTTGGCGTTTGAAGCAACGCTTGACACGCTGCCTCTCCACAGTGACACGTCTGATGCCTCCACTGTGCCTGGATTGCGCAAAAAAGTAGTCGAGGTAAGCCAGTGCACGTGCTAAACATATTGGCTTTTTTCGCTGTTTTCATGCCATAACTTTTGAACGCAGTATACAGAGCTTTAGGAAAAAAACATTTAAAGCCCTACTTGCACTGATGCTGTTAGTATCGCTCCAATACCGCTATCGTTGCGTCTATACGTGCGAGAACAGCGAGAGACACACCACACAAACCAAGTACCGTACCCTCGCTGCGCATGCGCGCCGAGGCGATGGATTCGTTCCCAGATCTGCGTTTTTAATATCGGGGTAGTTCCCTCCCCAGCACAATCAAAACGCGCACAATTACGCGCAATAGGGATGGCCTGGGAACCTCAGTGTTTACTCATTAATGACATCTGGTTGACTTTACACGAGTCTGGTGACGGTGTAGGTTACCAGTGTGCAGGTTCTGCGCATGCGCCGAACCTCGTGCAGTGGTTCAGTTGAAAAGTTTGAGTGAAAGGAGACACTGTCTGAGAGCTGTTTTCTTAGGCTACTTTTATGAATTTATCTCGGTGTTCTATTTCTTCGCACGGTTGTGTTCATCAGGGCAGCGCTGTAGGCTCGTCGTAGCCTGTGCTGGGGACTGGCGAGGTATAGGCCGCAAGTTGATTTAGAGCGAATATTTTGGGGGGGGGGGGGGGGGGGGGGGATTCCTAAAAGCGTTTGAAATAAGGACGAAATCTGCGGTAGCCAGATATCTCGGTCTGACTGTGCTTGGAGGTTGGCCACCGAAAGGGAAGTTCTTTCAAATTTCTGAAAAAAACATCAGCATGAAAACCAACTAGCTGAGTAGTGATTACTAAGGTGTTTCTAGATAAGATGTAGTGAGAAATAATGAAAAAGGACAGAGTGGATGAAAGACAGAATGAGTAAAGATATGAGGTGATCAGTTGAAGTGGGGGAGGGGCTTCATTGAGACAAATTGCCTTGCATTGAGTGGCTTGAAACTTTAGTTGCTTGTAAACAAGTATCGCAAAAGTGAGTTGAAAGGCACAGAGTCATGGCAATGTGGCTCACTAAAGCTTTAGTTGGTTCTTGTTTAGGAAGATTGGCTTTAAATGTGTTTTTAACAAGCAGATTAGAGATAAGCAAATGAGGGTAGCAGGTAGTGAGCATAAACAAAAGGAAGTTGGGGAAGTTTGGGAATCACAGAAAAGGATGTTGAGGATTTAAGTGGTTTGATAGCCTTGTGGGGAAGCCAAACAGTCAGAAATGTGAGGGGGCTAGCTTTTAGTGTGAGAATAATATGTGGTATATAGATGAGGTCAAGTTTATTGCTATGAGGAGTGTGTGGGGGTGAACCTGGGAGAGAGGAAGCTCAGCTTTGTACATAGGGTGTGTGTATATACTAATTTATTGTACAAATATTGCTATTTGTTATATATAAAAGCTTAAAGAGGATGTATATGTACTAATATAGTAAAAGGGGAGGGTAGTGTTGCTTAGGATATTTATACTAGGGTTGGTAAATCTGTAGAAATAGGTTATGTTGCCATGTTTCGAAGTATACTAGTGGTAACAGTCTTTCTTGAGTGTTAGATCTGTATAGTTGTATGTAATGGTAGAAACTTGAGTCAAGAAGCTTATTAATATTCTGTAGAGGATGAGACTAAAGCATAGATAGCAGAAGTGGGAGGGTGCAGTTTCCCCCACAAAAGTCAAAGTGCGCATGGGGGCATTGCCAGTGCAAGTCTATCCATTTATGCGAAGAGCGTAATAATTTTTCTTATACACACAGTCAATGAACTTCATACATGGAAAAGAATCGTACATGCTTAGTGCATGTAGGGTTCTCTTCCACCCTCCTTCTGCCTGCTCAATACTCTTATTCCATTTACACCTTCCAACTTCCAATTCATCTATGTGTATACCTATAATGTACACAGGCATGAAACATTAATGCTGAGTGTTTGTACTACATCTGACGCCAGTCTGACCTGAGGGTTTGTACTACATCCTCTCTACACCCACGTAGAGAGGATATAGTACAAAAACAATACATTTCTTAGTTTGTACAACTAATTTCTAAAGCCCTTCTCTGGAAGATGGCATGCAATGATAATAACATGCGTAACCCCATATAACAAAAAATGAAGGGGGGGGGGAAATTACAAAGACATTTAGGTACACAGTCCATCATTTATCAATGGTGGGAGGTAGTTATTCATCTTCATGTGGGGTGAGTGTGTATAGGGATTTCATATGTTATTGTTGCATGCCATAACCCTTGTCTTGTTTGCAAAAATGCTTTTTGTTTCAATTTACAAATGTTTCACTGGTTTTCCAAATGATAATAATGTTGAGGCCCCTCTATTTGGACTCTTGAAACTAACCGCTCTCTGGTGTATATGAAGATGTCTGGTGATGTCACAACTTTAAAATGGCTTGCAATAAATGAGTTGATTTACTAGGTTGGGCATGCTGTGAAGTGTAAAGTTTCTCTTGGGGTGCATGATGCATCCAAGGGAAAGGAATCACTTCATGTACTTGTGGTAATTTTGTGTAGGGCATTTGAACTGAATTAGAATAATTGGCGAGTAGAGTGTCTAATTTTATGGGCACACCATAATTATATTGAAAAATTGGTCTGTTGTCACAATTAGCTGGACTCACTCTGCTAGCCAAAATGATACTCAATTTGCAGCTAAGATAAAATAACAATGATATAGCAGTGCTGTGGAAGTCCAAGAAGTGTGGAACGATTCCAGATTATGATAAGATTAGTGGTGCATGTAGATGTAGATGTAGTGCTGTGGAAGTCCAAGAAGTGTGGAACGATTCCAGATTATGATAAGATTAGTGGTGCATGTAGATGTGGATGTAGTGCCACTATAATTATATGGAAACATGTCAAAAAGAAGATGCACATGAGAACTATTCATTGTACCATTCATAATTGTTAGATTGAAGTTTGCTGTGATTCATATAATCACGTGGCAGGTATGGATGCGGAGTATTGTCAATGATGCCATCAATTCTAGTTTTCATTCTCAGATTCATGTTGTATTGTTATGTATAGCTAACATCAGGTTGCTTCTGGATAGCTTAGCACAAGACTCAATGCAAAGTATGCCTCTCTCTCTCAGTAGCGCACGCGCTTTTGCCCCGAGATTATTACAACCGCAGCTGCATATTTTTAACCCTCGGCGCGCATGCGCAGCGAGGATTTGGTCGTGTGTGCGTGTGTGTGTGTGTGTGTGTGTGTGTGTGTGTGTGTGTGTGTGTGTGTGTGTGTGTGTGTGTGTGTGTCGGTCTGTCTGTCTGTTAAGTCACATCTCACTTCTGGAGCGTCTGTTCGTCCTGAAAATACTGTCGTGTACTCAGCGGGCAACGGAGGTCCAAAAATTTGTGGGGTTTTCTTTGAAACCGCTCCGTTCAAGAGTTATGGCGTGAAACGCAAGCTAAAGAGCCAATTGCTAATTACTACTCTGGCTTACCCGCGATCAGGTATTCCTGTTCGATGTACAGCGAAGCACCAGCGGTTACTGCATGAGGGAGTACAAGCATGGGTACTGCTCCGGTCAAAGCTATAGCGCTTCCAGCAGTGTACAAAACCAACCCGAGTTTCAATCGCGCGCACGTGCCTTTCCAGCATTCGCGCACGCGTTCAAGGATTCGCGCGCGCGCACGCGCGGACGCCGAAGGTTCTGCACTTTAGTGCATTCATTACTCGATTCATTACAGGTGTAAATGCTCCACTAAGCCCTACACATTATACACACATTATATGTAGCAAAGCAAAAGTTATCATACAGCTCTATCGTATATGCAGCTCTTATCTAGATCTAGTAAAGCAAATAGTATCATACAGCTAGTTCAGTCTAACACTATGATGCGTGCATATAGTACAGATGTAATCTTACATCAGTGCAGGCATGGGCAGTTTAGCTAAGCAGAACAGAGAAAATCAAAGCAGAAATCAGAGTAACAAGAGCAACTTGAGGCATGAAGCCGCTCGATATAGGGCTGTTATTGCATCCTGACGGGAGGTCAACATTACATTCATGATACAGGTCAATCGGATCGTAATCTTCTTCTTTATCGAGGAGATCGTGGTAAATATCGAGGCAGCAACCCTGTTCCCCAACAGTCTGCGTAAGTTGGGATCGGCAATTGCATTCTCTGTACCTGACATAGTCTTGATAACACCGTGCTTCAGAAATGAGGCTGTCTATAGCATCGGTATATAGTTGGTAGCACTTATCCCCGTTTTGGTTGGTGCCGCACATACCGATAAAAAAGTCTTTTAAAGGGGCATCATCTCCGTCGAATCCTCCGCAATCGTCCGCAGCACGTATGTAAACATTGCCACAGTCTGGTATACAGAGCGCACCGAAGATTGCGTTGACATCTGACTGAGAAAGGTCGTCATCATCGTTGTCTAAATCATTCTCAGCTTTCAACAGAGCAGCCTTGCAAATAGCTGCTAAGGTGGCGTTTTTGTTGAAAGCTTCTTCTAATTTATTGTCTACACACTGGTCTACATCCGACTGGCGGGTGTGATCTTTAAGGTGCATATGGTTTGTCAGCTTTTGCGGAAGAGCTCGTGGGAAAAGGTGGCCGCTGACCCCATGAAGAAGTAACACGACAACAACGAGCACAGTCGGATGCATTGTCGAACTTCTGTAGCGTCAATTTCAGGAATGCGCTTCTTCACTTCTGCTAAATTGATTGCAGTAGCTGGTCGCAGTTGTGAGGATATTGCTGCGATGTTGATCCTTTTATTGTTAGAGCGCGGAACTTGTGCACGATTGAGTTTACGTAAGAATTGGCCAGCGCGCGCATGGCTATTCTTGAATAAACTTCTAAATTTCATTGTGGAAATTCACTAATTAGATCTAATGGTGTAATTTCGATCACGCATCTCATTATACTCTCTGCCAGATGAGCGACAGATTGCAATTCGAACTTATGTTAGTGTTTTATTTTAATATGCACGCGTAGATTATGAACTAAATAGAATGACCTTACCGTCTGCGGGGCGCCAGAATAACCACACCGTGCATGTGCACAAGTAATGCGTGGCAGATGTGATGACATCATAACAAGTGACGCATGGTAGTTTATAGTGTTTGATAGTGGTGAGTTTCCACAGTGCTGGGCAAGAGGTTGTATTAAGGTCATTCATAAGAGAGGCAGCATGTCTGACCCCAATAACTATCTACAGGGGAATAACATTACTTCCAATCATGGGGAATTATTTGCTACTATTCTGAATGATCGACTATAATATATATTAGAATGGGCGGAGGACAACCAGTTAATTACTGATTACCAGTTTGGTTTTCGCAAAAATAGAAGAACACTGGATGCCTTATTTATCACTCATACCGTTTCTGTCCTCTCTCATGTCAGGAGGAAGCCAGTGTTTGTGGCATTTATCGACTTTGCTAAAGCATTTGATACTGTGCAACATGAATATCTTTGGGATAAACTGCACTTTCTTAGAATAAGTTTGAAAATGTCCACTATCATACAGAGTATGTATAGTAATGCTACATCCTTTGTCTCAGCAAATGGTGATATTTCGAACACATTTCCATGCAGGACAGGAGTTCGCCAGGGATGCCCCCTGAGTCCCTTGCTATTTTGTTTGTTTGTCAATGATATTGTTGAGCACCTGCAACTACATGACTCTGGCTACATCACATTCATGTCAATTAAACTCAGAGCATTGCTATTTGCTGATGACCTGGTGCTCTTTGCTGAGTCATCTTTAGGTTTACAGCACTCGTTGGACCTTCTGTACCAATATTGTCAAAGGTGGGCATTGACAATCAATGTTCTAAAGTCCAAAGTTATGTTTTTTTTCGAAATCTAAAGATCTGCAAGATATACTCCTTCCATATTAGAGATGCACGTGTTGAAGTGGTACAAGAGTATAAGTATCTTGGTGTGGTTTTATCAGCTAATGGGTCCTTGAAGCAAGCAGTGTCTACTCTTGCTGATCAAGCAAAAAAGTCTCTGTTTTTGTTAGAATGCAAGTCTCGTTTCCTCCGCTTTCCTCCCTGCTACAGCTGGCGCCTGACGAATTAATGTGCTGAATCAGCAAAAATAGCTTCAGCACGGAACATAGATCACGGATACGAAGTTACTGCTAAGACATGAATTCATGTATTACAGTGTATGTTCAGCTGAGAACATTGTTTTATCAAACTTTAATCTTTAATGTGTCATTAATTAATCACACTGAGAGCAAGTAATTAACAAACTATTGCTGTCTGATATTCCTTTGACAAGGTGTACCTTGCTACCATACCTCAGAAACTCAGTTCAATTTTATTTGAGAGACGAGTTGTCAACACTGATGGGCGCGTGATGCCTATAAGAGAAAAATATAAGAGAAAAATATCAGCAGTTTGGCCAACTTGAATTCCGCATGATTGTAGCAGTGTGTCTTAGAAACACTTGTAGCTACGTGTATGTGTGCCATTTGTATATTTCAAGGTCTTGGCGCGCATGCGCAGCTAGGGTGGTCTGTCCTCGCCTGTAGTAAGTTTATTCGTTCTACAAACGACCTAACGCATAATAAAGGGGTGGAATTTTCTCTCAAACTGCTCCATTGCAGAGGTGAAGATCTTCCAGCATTGTATGGCTACTATGCGAGTCTCCCACTGATAAGCGCATACGCATTCTAGGACGCATGCGCCGAGGGTTCTGCATTTTTTTACACTTGTTCCCTAGTTCACCATGTGATGCTTATTTCATGAGTCCTTTTCTACACCTGTTGAAGATAAGTACTATTAATCAATTTTGCAGCAAAAAGTTATTTTTGGGGATTACAGAGGTATGTTTGCTCTTAACTTTGTGTTTTTTTTGATCCTCAACTATGAACCACATCAAAAGAGTCTGTTAGATATTGTCACCTAAATCACCACTGCATGACATGCAATGTGTTTAACCAAATTTTTAAACGGTTTTGTACAATATTGATTACTGTGTCTAGAGTCTAAACTGACTCTTACATGTACTGGTGATGTATGATGGTGACCATGACTAGCTATAGTGATCTGGGGCACTCCTACCACAGGCAAGGTTAAAACATCTAGAGTGAGATGTATATATTAAACTGATATTTTCGTGTACTTGAATGAAAGCACAGTGAATATTAATCACGTGCGCCATAGAGTTAGTGTACACTGACGCAATCCACTTCAACACGCTGAGTCAGCAGTTACAGCACTTAGAATGGCTAAGGAATCTTCCCTTAACTTATGTGTCCAGGAAGAACATTAACCAAATAGCTTAGGGCAGAATAGTAAGAGGCTCACTAAAGATTTAGTTTTTTCTTGTTTAGGAAGATTGGCTTTAGACATGTTCTTGATGAGCAGGTTAGAAATCAATGCAATTTGTAAAGATACAATGTTTTAATAGCTTTTAGTCTCTCAAGCATGTTTTATCATATGTGTAGTTATGCAGTGCACATGTACTGGGCCAAGTGAGCTTGTTGGTGGGTTAAGCTTGTGGTGACAAGCTTTAGCTGGGAGTAGAGATACACAATTGAGGGTAGCTCAAAAAGTTTTCAGTGTGGGTTTGTACCTTGTGTGGTTATTTCAGTTGCGTCTGTGACAGTTGTTGATGCAACACGGGCAACCATGCAAGCTGGGCTAAAGTATTGACAGGGTATAGGTAGAGACTGTGAAGTTGGGGCAGTATAGCAGAGAGCACATGCGAAAAGATGTTGTTGAATTATATGTGGTTTGGGAGCCTTGTGTATGCCAAAGAGGTCAGGAATATGTGAGGGGGTTAGCATGAGGAATGTCTGGTAGATGAGGTCAAGTTTATTGTTATGAGGAGAGTGTGTGGGTGAAACTGAGGTTATGTCTACTGATTGTACAAATATTGCAAGTTGTTACATATACTATATAAAGGAGAAGGCGGCTTTTATATTTACATCTGCTTTCATACATGATGGGAGAATCCTACATGTTTAGTGCATGTAGTGTTCTCTTCCAGCCCACACCACCCTCCAAAAATATTTGTTCTGTATGCTCATAGCAAAAAGACTTTTGTTTCTATTGCGGTAATACCAAATTCATCTACGTTACAGTACCTATAATGTACAGACGCATAAAACAACCCTAATTTGTACTATATCAAGTCAGAAGCTGAGCTTTATACTATACATCTGAGCCAGTCTGATCTGAGGGGTTGAACTACATCAGTCTGACCTGAGGGGTTGAACTACATCAGTCTGACCTGTACTTCCAGAACAGAGTACAATAGGAAATTATTTAACTCAGTCTAGGAGTTAGCTTTTAATTAGCATGAGGAATGTCTGGTAGATGAGGTCAGGTTTATTGTTATGAGGAGAGTGTGTGGGTGAAACTGAGGAGTGGGAAGAAGAAGCTCAGCTTTGTACTGTAACATAGGTTACGTTATGCCCCACTGATTGTACAAATATTGCTAGTTGTTATATATAAAGGAGAAGAAGGCTACATCTGTGGGAGTGGCAAGGAGTTTGCGTAGATAACGCTTTAGTCTACACGAGCTGCCCTTTAACGACGGCTAGCAACGAAGCGATAGTTCAGTACATGAAAGAAACATACAACGCGCGCAACGTAAGAGCAGGTGCCACTCCCCCCATACGTCTCCCCCCCAGTCTACCTCACGTGATGTTTCTTTTAACTGTCCGCATGCGCAACGCACGTAGCGGGGAGGCCTTAGAACGAGGCTACCTGCTCATAGCAAAAAAGATTTTACGGTCATATCCAATTCATCTATGTACCTATAATGTACACAGGCATAAAACATCCACTACCCAGAAGCTGAGCGTTTGTACTACATCTGAGCCAGTCTGACCTGAGGGTTTGTAGTACATCCTGTCTACTTCCGGTAGAGAGGATAGAGTACAAAAAGACACTGAATGTGCTAAGTACACAACCCTCCGTGCCCGTGAGTTCATGCCACAGACCTGCTTGCTTGGAGGAAGTGCAACTGAGATAACCAAACACAGTTACTATACATGGCGCTTCAAACTTGTTGAGTGTTTCTCTCTCATAAGGGAAGAGTTCATGTTAGTGGTTGTAGTAGCTGCACTATCCATACTCAGTGTATGTAGAAACAGGGTTACTCCAAATTATCCTAGTCGACTCCCTCTCACAACTAAAGATACTGTCAAAGTGGCTGGTCTACAAGTGTAAAACTGCGCTTTCTCGCAGGGAATGTTAAGTTTGTGCACCATGTTGATAGTACAAGAGACAATATATCTCCAACAGATGTGTTTGTGCCTAAAAGTGCCAGATAACTTGCGTTTCTCCATTATTTTGTCAGCATTTTGCGTAACGCTTTTTTGTACCAGAGTGGCCTATCCCACAATTAAGAATGGGAAATCATCCAAATAGCACAAATATGAATTAAAAAGTTGGGTATAACTATAAGCATTTATGAGATGTTTTTGATTTAATGAATTTTCCCCTTGTCCTGAAACACATTTTAAAGTACATTTGAGTTTTAGGGGGGGTAAACTGCTGTTTAGCAGGTTAGTCCACTCTGGTTCTCAGCCCTTCAAATGGCTTGCAATAAATGAGTTGATTTACTAGGTTGGGCGTACTGTGAAGTGTAAAGTTTCTCTTGGTGCATGATGCATCCAAGGGAAAGGAATCACTTCATGTACTTGTGGTAATTTTGTGTAGGGCATTTGAACTGAATTAGAATAATTGGCGAGTAGAGTGTCTAATTTTATGTGCACACCATAATTATATTGAAAAATTGGCCTGTTGTCACAATTAGCTGGAGTCACTCTGCTAGCCAAAAATGATACTCAATTTGCAGCTAAGATAAAACAACAATGATATAGCAGTGCTGTGGAAGTCCAAGAAGAGTGGATTATGATAAGATTAATGGTGCATGTAGATGTGGATGTAGTGCCACTATAATTATATGGAAACATGTCAAAAAGAAGATGCACATGAGAACTATTCATTGTACCATTCATAATTGTTAGATTGAAGTTTGCTGTGATTCATATAATCACGTGGCAGGTATGGATGCGGAGTATTGTCAATGATGCCATCAATTCTAGTTTTCATTCTCAGATTCATGTTGTATTGTTATGTATAGCTAACGTCAGGTTGCTTCTGGATAGCTTAGCACAAGTCAATGCAAAGTATGCCCTCTCTCTCAGTAGCGCACGCGCTTTTGCCCCGAGATTATTACAACCGCAGCTGCATATTTTTACAGGTGTAAGTGCGCCCTACACATTATACACACATTTAATATGTAGTAAAGCAAAAGTTATCATACAGCTCTATTGTATATACAGCACTTATCTAGTAAAGCAAAAAGTATCATACAGCTAGCTCAGTCTAACACTATGATGCGTGCATATAGTACAGATGTAATCTTACATCAGTGCAGGCATGGGCAGTTTAGCTAAGCAGAACAGAGAAAATCAAAGCAGAAATCAGAGTAACAAGAGCAACTTGAATCATCATGCCATAGCCACTCTTTTCTGTAGTGGTGTTGTCATCTGCTGTAGTGGGGCTGTTATCTGCTGTATACGTAGTGGGACTGTTACCTGCTGTAATGGAGCTGTTACCTGCTGTAATGGGGCTGTTATTGCATCCTGACGGGAGGTCAACATTACATACATCATACAGGTCACTCGGATCGTAATTTCTGGGGATTTCGTGGTAAATATCGAGGCAGCAACCGTGTTCCCTAATACCCTGCGTAAGTTGAGATCGGCAATTGCATTCTCTGTACCTGACATAGTCTTGATAACACCGTACTTCAGAAGTGAGGCTGTCTATAGCATCGGTATATAGTTGGTAGCACTTATCCCCGTTTTGGTTGGTGCCGCACATATCGATAAAAAAGTCTTTTAAAGGGGCATCATCTCCGTCGAATCCTCCGCAATCGTCCGCAGCACATATGTAAACATTGCCACAGTCTGGTATGCAGAGCGCACCGAACACTGTGTTGACATCTGACTGGGAAATGTCGTCATCATCGTTGTCTATAACAATCTCAGCTTTCAAAAAAGCAGCCTCGCAAATAGCTGCTAAGGTGGCGTTTATGTTGAAAGCTTCTTCTAATTTATTGTCTACACACTGGTCTACATCCGACTGGCGGGTGAGATGTTTAGGAAGCTGCATATGCTTTGTCAGCTCGTACGGAAGAGCTCGTGGGAAAAGGTGGCCGCTGACCCCATGAAGAAATAGCACGGCAACAATGAGCACAGTCGGATGCATTGTCGGGTCTGCAAAACCTCTGTATCGTCAATTTCAGGAATGTGCTTCTTCACTTCAGCTAAATTGATTGCAGTAGATCTAGCTGGTCGCAGTTGTGAGGGTATTGCTGCGATGTTGATCCTTTTATTGTTCGAGCGCGGAACTTGTGCACGATTGAGTTTACGTAAGCACTGGTCAGCGTGCGCATGGCTATTCTTGAATAAACCTTCTAAATTTGTGGAAATTCACTGAATGAATGCACTAAAGTGCAGAACCCTCGGCGCGTTATGATAAATGATTCACACCCCATGAAGGGAAGAGCGGCACTCTACACTAGTACTGATGGCTACCACACAAGCACACACACATACCAAAATACCGACGTAATCGTCACAAAAGATCAAACAGAACAACAAAGCTTCAGAAGATCCAGTGAGTCAGTAGTGGGCAAGATTCTGCTCCCTAGCATAGGCTAGAAGGGCGATATACCAATAGAGGCACTGAGTCCGGAAAATGGAGACACATCTAAACCACACCACGAGACAACCCTAGCTGAGCTCCCAGAATATATTATATATCGAAGTCCTGTGAGTTGCCAGTGCTTTGTCAAAGTTGTACAAAATCACATTGATCAGGTCCAGACTGAAACTTGCGACTCCTGTCAGCGATCGATCGACGTGTAGAATACCAAAACAACACACACACACACACACAAACACCGATGTAGAGGAAAAACACCGATGTAGAGGAAAAGATCAATTATCGGACGGCATGTACGTCGGACACTTTTTGTGCGAAGCTTGTACGAGCTACGTCAGTAAGAGTACTACCAAAATGTAGGCCAATGATAGTGTACAAAAGAGAAAAATTGCCGCATTTTTTCGAGCTTCACTCGTGAAGCAGCGCATCGCGGAACGTAGCGTCCGAAGTAATCAATGATCGGCCTTTTTTATCTATCATCGGACACCTCGCTAAAATGACTGATATGTCTGTGTACTAGAACGAAAATGTGTTTTATATTTACTGTTATCTGGTACCACTTAGTATATACAGTGCAGAAATGGATGCCTTCTCGGTTTTGCATGCACAGATCGGACGAAGGGCATTGGTTACGCGATCAATGTTCGGCCACGCAAAACGGTTTTTTGATCATAAAAGCTGCTGTGAACATATTTATTTAGTCTTATAAATTTTACAGGGTTATACTAGTGTTCTACTGTCTACCAATAAGAATGTTTTCACTGAAGCTCGTTGTTTATTTTTTAATCCTAAAATTAATTATTGAATAAACATAAAAAATAAACGTTCTAACAGAAAAACTAATTTTGTGTGCGCACTCCCGCTCGCCAACAATGTTTTGCATTCAACTACTATATATCCATTTAGCTATGTCGATACTGTAGCAGATGTGGAATTACTAGCCGTCACCAAGGGGAATCATGTCTGATGTGATATAGAGAGGTAGAAGTGGCAGACTTATGCTTGTAGTGATTGTCAGTGAGCCCAAGCTCCCTAACTGTAATTACATACCATGTTAGAATAATAATTAACTCTGATACAGGATACATCACCAGAACAATACAGGAAGTACAGGACAATATAATTAAGGAAGTCACCTTTTCAGTTGTTATAACTGTCATTATAGGGCCATAATGCTATGTCCATCCTTTTTCAGCTTAAATTGTTTCTCCATATCCCATATACTCACTTACTTACCTCATCTACATACTTCCCATCATTTCTCATCCTTAGTTCCACTTTAGTTGAGCTCTGCTCAAACTTTAGACAGATAGGAATAAGTGAATCAGTTTTAAAAACCTAATCACTTTAAGTTAGTTAACTGACTTTGTGGACCCTTCACAGGATCCAGACTTAAAGCTACTACAAAGGAGGGGTCAAGCTCAACAAGTGACGAGGAGGAGGCTATGGTGATTGGTGGTCATGCTCTCTCAGCTATTTCCGGAGAAAATTGGATAATTGACTCAGGAGCTACCTGCCATATGTGCAACAACAAAAAACTTTTCAGGAACTGAATACCCTGAGAAAGTCACAAGAAGTAGATCTAACCTTGGGGGATGGGCATGTGTTGGAAGCCACCGCTGAAGGCACAGTACCACTTCAGATGCTCTTGCCTGATGGATGGACTCAGAGATACAATCTGAACAAATTGCTGCTTGTTCCAAAGCTCTCACACAATCTGCTTAGCGTGTCAAAAGCTTCAGAAGCAGGGAAATGCTATCAGAATCTGGAGTGATTCCTGTCTCACCACAGGGCAGAAGGTTTCGCCATAATCAGAGTCATATTTCTGCGTGAAGCCCTGAGCAACAGATCTGGCTTTGTAGCATTCAGTCAAACCGTCAGCCCCTAGGCCTGTCTTCACCTTGTATACTCATTTCCTTCCAACCGCTTTAATTTATAAATATTTCGTAGCACTTTTCTCGTTTTGGTTGGTGCCGCACATACCGATAAATAAGTCTTTTGAGGGGGCGTCATCTCCGTCGAAATATCCACAATCATCTGCAGCACCTATGAAAAGATTGCCACAGTCTGGTATACAGAGCACACCGAAGATAGCGTTGACATCTGACTGGGAAAGGTCGTCATCATCGTCGTCTAAATCATTCTCGGCTTCCTCCACACCAGTCTTGCAAATAACTGCCAAGGTGGCGCTTTTCTTGAAAGCCTCTTCTATTTTTTTGTTCCTACACTCGTCTACATCTGACTGGCGGGTGCGATCTTTAACTTAAGCTGCATATGGCATGCTTTGTCAGCTTTTGCGTAAGTGCCGCTGACCCCATGAAGAAGTAGCACGGCCGCGGCAACAATGAGCACAGTCAGATGCATTGTTGGGTCTGCAAATGCGCTTCTTCTCTTCTGCTAAATTGATTGCAGTAGCTGGTCGCAATTGTGAGAGTATATATTGCTGTGATGTTGATCCTTTTCTTGTCAGAACGCCGAAGAGTTAACGTAAGCACTAGGTCAGCGCGCGCATGATATATTCCGTTCTAGGATACAATTAGACTAACAGATCACTCACAAAAATGTATATAGCTACATCTTCTGGCAGATGACTGCAAGTAGAACTTGTTGTCAGTTAAAGGTTTATGCACACGTAGTTTATGAACTATATACTAGCGGTAAAAATGAGTGATCGGAATTAGGCCACGATTATACTTGTTTCCCGTCCCCAAATATTAGAGTCAGACTCAAAACTGTGAGGGCTTCATACATGGAAAAGAATCCTATACATGCTTAGTACATGTAGTGTTCTCTTCCAGCACCACACCATGCACCCTCCAAAAAGTTATTCTGCCTGTTCATACTTCTGTTCTGTTCCATTGCAGTCATGGAAAAACACGTTTATAGCATACTAGCTAAAAAGATGATTGACTAGAAAGAAGAGAAAGAACCCAGTACCCTCCACAAAACCATAAATAGAATACATTGCGACATGACACACTCACATACATATAATACATTGTGACATGACACATTTACATACGAGAGGTAGGCACCCCGGGTGCCCGGCCTTGAGAACCGGGATGGTAGGTTAAAGAGTCTTTTATGGGCCCAACTCTCCCTACACACCCAGAGTACCAGCCCCCCACACAGACAAACAACAGACAGCAACTTACAGAGGTATAAAATCTTGTATATACACGTGCGCGACTATTCTAATTGAAGCACACCACATATGCACGTGTACTTTATGTGCACATGTAGAAGAATGGTACAGTAGATGTAAAAATATAAATTTATCTATAAAATAAGAATTACAAGTATAAAAATATATAAATAGAAAAATAGAAAAATAGAAAAATAATAATATATACACACGTTGTTACATAAATTAAAAATTGAAAAATGGTACAGTAGATGTAAAAATATATAAATTTATCTATGTGTAACATGGCGACTCAAGTATGCATCTGAAGCAGGTAAACAAATGCCATTTTCCACATGCTTGCGTATATTAGTAGAGTATTTATCCAAAACTTGAGTGTGTCGTTTAGCAAACTTGCGGAAGGCCCGACATAGGTCCATATATCTAAAACCTTGATTGATGAGCCGCTCAGTTAGTTTGTAATGTCGCGATGCAAAGCTATAATAATCACTACATATTCTAGCTATACGTACTAGTTGAGAAATATAAACTCCATAGGCAGGCCGAGATGGAATATTGGAACATAAATATGGAAAATTTACAATTTTAAAACTAAAACTGTCCCTCTTATCATATACTGCAGTGGAGTACTTCCCATTAACTATTGTTATTTGTATATCTAAGTATGACAGTGTTACAGGTGATTCAGATGTTTTCTTGAGTGTTAGCTCATCTGGGTATATATGCTTTATAGCTGAATGGAACAATGCATTATTCAGTGTCAGCAAATCATCTATGTATCGCATGGTATTGCTGAATTTCTTGGCACACGTTAGATTTGTTTTAATCAAATTTCTCATATATTCATATTCATAATGAAACAGAAAAAGATTAGCTAACAATGGTGCACAATCTGTTCCCATTGGAATACCTATACACTGTCTGTACACCTTATTTCCTATACTAACGTAAATATTATCTATTAAGTATTCCACAAACGTAATCAGCATATCCTCACTTATGTTATGTTTTATGGAGGTTCTTGATGGTATGTCAGACCAATACGCGGTACCATTAGTATCCGCTATAATATACTGACTATCTCTAATTCTATAGGCCTCTTGAATAAGGCTTTTTAATGCATTTTTTAGCTCTGCGTGTGGAATGCTCGTATATAATGTAGAAAAATCGTAACTATCAAAACATTTGGCAGTAGAAAAATAATTTATTTTATTTAAGGTTGAAAGTACCTGTTGGGAATTATCTATAATCCAAAAACAGTTCACTCCAGTTCTACACAGTATCCCATTGCAGTACTGTTTATAATGTTTCGTTATTAGTTTAAAGGAGCTAGTAAGTAGTCTAGATAAAGGTTTAGTGGTACATTTATGTGACGCTGCAATAAACCTTGTACCATAAGGCTGTTTATGAAGCTTGGGGAGCCAATAAAATTCAGGTAAGCACTTATGTTGTGATGTCATAACTTCCAACTTCCATGTACCTATTATTGTACAGTCAGACTGACTCAGATGTAGTCAGACAGAGGTCAGTTTTTACAAGTATTATTAAAATTTTTCAATCAAATATTGGAAAGTGGTCGAATTCCTCAATGTTGATGTACTGGCATTATTGTTCCAATACCAAAGAATGGAGACAATCTGGATGTTAATAATTACAGGGGAATTACCTTACTCCCAGTTATTGCCAAACTTTTGTTTGCCACTCTATCTAAAAGATTGTATGCCTGGGGTGAGTTACATAATATTATTCCTGTAGAACAATTTGGATTTCGATCAAACCACAGCACAACTGATGCAATTTTTGTTTTGAATTCGTTGATCGAGTACACCAAAATTATTACACAGGCAAAAAACATTCACTATGTATACCCTGATACTGAGTGTTTGTACTACATCTGAGCCAGCAGTCTGACCTCAGGGTTAGACACCGGCCTGACCAGAGGGTTTGTACTACATCTGAGCCAGTCTGACCTGACTACATCTGAGCCAGTCTGACCTGACTACATCTGAGCCAGTCCGACCTGACTACATCTGAGCCAGTCCGACCTGACTACATCTGAGCCAGTCCGACCTGACTACATCTGAGCCAGTCCGACCTGACTACATCTGAGCCAGTCCGACCTGACTACATATGAGCCAGTCCGACCTGACTACATCTGAGCCAGTCCGACCTGACTACATCTGAGCCAGTCCGACCTGACTACATCTGAGCCAGTCCGACCTGACTACATCTGAGCCAGTCCGACCTGACTACATCTGAGCTAGTCTGACCTGACTACATCTGAGCCAGTCTGACCTGACTACATCTGAGCCAGTCTGACTTGACTACATCTGAGCCAGTCTGACCTGACTACATCGATCTGAGCCAGTCTGACCTGACTACATCTGAGCCAGTCTGACCTGACTACATCTGAGCCAGTCTGACCTGAGGGTTTGTACTACATCTGAGCCAGTCTGACCTGAGGGTTGGACACCAGTCTGACTTGATGGTTTGTACTACATCTGAGCCAGTCTAACCTGACTACATCTGAGCCAGTCCGACCTGACTACATCTGAGCCAGTCCGATCTGACTACATCTGAGCCAGTCTGACCCGACTACATCTGAGCCAGTCTGACCCGACTACATCTGAGCCAGTCTGACCTGACTACATCTGAGCCAGTCTGACCTGACTACATCTGAGCCAGTCTGACCTGACTACATCTGAGCCAGTCTGACCTGACTACATCTGAGCCAGTCTGACCTGACTACATCGATCTGAGCCAGTCTGACCTGACTACATCTGAGCCAGTCTGACCTGACTACATCTGAGCCAGTCTGACCTGACTACATCTGAGCCAGTCTGACCTGACTACATCAGAGCCAGTCTGACCTGACTACATCTGAGCCAGTCTGACCTGACTACATCTGAGCCAGTCTGACCTGACTACATCTGAGTCAGTCTGACCTAACTACATCTGAGCCAGTCTGACCTGAGGGTTTGTACTACATCTGAGCCAGTCTGACCTGAGGGTTGGACACCAGTCTGACTTGAGGGTTTGTACTACATCTGATCCAGTCTAACCTGACTACATCTGAGCCAGTCCGACCTGACTACATCTGAGCCAGTCTGACCTGACTACATCTGAGCCAGTCTGACCTGACTACATCTGAGCCAGTCTGACCTGAGGGTTTGTACTACATCTGAGCCAGTCTGACCTGAGGGTTGGACACCAGTCTAACTTGAGGGTTTGTACTACATCTGAGCCAGTCTAACCTGACTACATCTGAGCCAGTCCGACCTGACTACATCTGAGCCAGCCTGACCTGACTACATCTGAGCCAGTCCGACCTGACTACATCTGAGCCAGTCCGATCTGACTACATCAGAGCCAGTCTGACCTGACTACATCTGAGCCAGTCCGACCTGACTACATCTGAGCCAGTCTGACCTGACTACATCTGAGCCAGTCTGACCTGATTACATCTGAGCCAGTCCGACCTGACTACATCTGAGCCAGTCCGACCTGACTACATCTGAGCCAGTCTGACCTGACTACATCTGAGCCAGTCTGACCTGACTACATCTGAGCCAGTCTGACCTGACTACATCTGAGCCAGTCTGACCTGACTACATCTGAGCCAGTCTGACCTGACTACATCTGAGCCAGTCTGACCTGAGGGTTGGACACTAGTCTGACTTGAGGGTTTGTACTACATCTGAGCCAGTCTAACCTGACTACATCTGAGCCAGTCCGACCTGACTACATCTGAGCCAGTCCGACCTGACTACATCTGAGCCAGTCCGACCTGACTACATCTGAGCCAGTCCGACCTGACTACATCTGAGCCAGTCCGACCTGACTACATCTGAGCCAGTCTGACCTGACTACATCTGAGCCAGTCTGACCTGACTACATCTGAGCCAGTCTGACCTCACCAGTCTGACCTAAGGATTTTTACTGCATCCTCTCAACTTCCTCTGAGGTAGAGAGGATGAGTACCATGTACAACTCTAAAGCCCTTTTCTGTCTGTGATTCTTGACCATAAAGTTCTTGGGAGAGTACTATGTGGGAATCACAGAGAGAAGGGTGCAACTGAGATAACCAAACATAGTGCAGTACATGACATTTCAAACTTGTTGTGTGTGATAAAGGAAGATCTGGAGTTCATGGTAGTGGCTGTGGTGGTTACACTATCCATACTCAACTTGCAGTGTAATATGTGGTTACTCCAAATCATCCTAGTTTAATTCCCCTCTCACTAACAAAGGATGTGAGGAATCACAGAGAGAAGGGTGCAACTGAGATAACCAAACATAGTGCAGTACATGACATTTCAAACTTGTTGTGTGTGATAAAGGAAGATCTGGAGTTCATGGTAGTGGCTGTGGTGGTTACACTATCCATACTCAACTTGCAGTGTAATATGTGGTTACTCCAAATCATCCTAGTTTAATTCCCCTCTCACTAACAAAGGATGTGAGTGAGTGGCTGGTCTACAAGTGTAAAAACATGTTGAATGATGTAGGGATGGAAATGCCAAAAAGTATAAGCAATGAAGCATCTAATCAAAAAGGGAGGGGATGATGGCATGTATAACATGCGTAACCTCATGTAACAACAGATTTAGGAGAGGGGTCTTTAAAATGGAATCATAAAGGCCTTTAGATACACAGTCCACTGGCTATGTGGAAAGTTAAACATACATTCATGGTGGGAGGTGGCTATTCATCTCCATGTGGCCGCCATGGGGTGAGTGTCTATTATAGCACTTTCATCAATTTCGATTTGAAAATGTTTTATACTTGTTTCACTGGTTTTCCATTGCCTGCAAACGATACTAATGTTGAGGCCCACCACTCCTTTACTTGCATGCTTGACCTAACCCCTCTCTGGTGTGCATAACGATGTCTGGTGATGTCCCAAATTTAAAATGGCTTACAATAAATGAGGAATTTTCTTAGGTTGGGTGTACTTTGAAGTGTAAATATTCTCTTGGTGCATGATGCATCCAAGGGAAAGGAATCTTCAGCAATTTTGTGGTAGGCCATTTGAACTGAATTAGAATAGTTGGTGAGCAGAGTGAGCCTACCTATTTATGACAAAGGCTGATTTTACTCGCAATGTACATACCATGATATATGTGAGTAATTTTGTGTGTGCGCCAGGGTTATATATATTATAGAAAAAATCGGCCTGTTTTCACAACTAGCTAGTACTATAGCTGGACTTATTCAGCTTGCCAAAAATGCACTGAATGCATCTAGTAAGAGCTGATGGCAGTTTTCCATGTATCATTGTAGGGGTACTTGAGAACCTTACCATCTACAAGTAATTTAAGTGTAATATAGGGATTGCATAAAAATGAAGAGAGACAAGATTGGGACACAGACATGCATATACAAACATGTCAAAGAAGATGCACCTGAGAACTATTCAAGGCTCCAATATTAATCATAATTAGATTGAGGTTGGCCTTGATTCATATAATTATGTGGCAAATATATATAGCTATTTTGTAAATAGTGCCATGATTTATATATGGTCTAATATGTTCTGTTGGACTCATGTGGTATTGTTTATGTATAAATATCAGGTTGCTTTTAGCGCAAGTCAGCGAGCTTCTTTCCCCGTCCTGGACCAGTAGTACGTGTCAATTATAGTGCATGCGCGTTCTCGTCTATGTATCGCTAATTACGTAGATATATAGTCAGCAGATAACCACGAAACTAAGGGTATTTTTTACAGCGTGTAATTGCTCCACTAAGTTCTGCAGTAAAGCAAAAGTTATCATACAGCTCTGTAATACACAGTCTAACCCTATATATACAATAGACCTAGCATATCCGTGCATATAGTTGAGATGTACGTACATCAGTGCATGCCTGGGCAGTTTAGCTAAGCAGAACAGAGAAAATCAAAGCAGAAATCAGAGTAACAAGAGCAACTTGAGGCATGAAGCCGCTCCCTATAGGGCTGTTATTGCATCCTGACGGGAGGTCAACATTACAAGCATCGTACAGGTCACTCGGATCGTATATATCTTCTTTTTTGAGGAGATCGTAGTAAACATCGAGACAGCAACCCTGTTCCCTAACACCCCTTATAAGTTGAGATCGGCAATTGCATAAATTATCCCTGACATAGTCTTCATAACACTCTGCTTCAGAAGTGACGGTGTCTTCAGCTTTTTTAAATATTTCGTAGCACTTTTCCCCGTTTTGGTTGGTGCCGCACATACCGATAAATAAGTCTATTGAGGGGGCGTCATCTCCGTCGAAATATCCGCAATCATCTGCAGCACCTATGAAAAGATTGCCACAGTCTGGTCTACAGAGCACACCAAAGATAGCGTCGACATCTGACTGGGAAAGGTCGTCATCATCGTTGTCTAAATCATTCTCGGCTTCCTCCACACCAGTCTTGCAAATAGCTGCTAAGGTGGCGTTTTTCTTGAAAGCTTCTTCTATTTTTTTGTCCCTACACTCGTCTACATCTGACTGGCGGTTGTGATCTTTAGTCATAGAAAGCTGCATACGCTTTGTCAGCTTGTACGGAAAAGCTCGTGGGAAAAGGTGGCCGCTGACCCCATGAAGAAGTAGCACCGCAACAATGAGCACAGTCGGATGCATTGTCGGGTCTGCAAAACTTCTGTGGCGTCAATTTCAGGAATATATTTTTAATGCGCTTCTTCTCTTCTGCTGAATTGATTGCAGTAGCTGGTCGCAATTGTGAGAGTGTTGCTGCGATGTTGATCCTTTTATAATTAGAGCGCGCGCGCGAACTATTGATTAAGTTTTACGTAAGCACTTAGTCAGTGAGCACGATTACCAGGCCGCCGCCGTCTTTGGAGGCCTGGGATGAGGTTTAGCATAAATATTATTCTGGAATAAACGTTCTAACAGAAAAACTAATTTTGTGTGCGCACTCCCGCTCGCCAACAATGTTTTGCATTCAACTACTATATATCCATTTAGCTATGTCGATACTGTAGCAGATGTGGAATTACTAGCCGTCACCAAGGGGAATCATGTCTGATGTGATATAGAGAAGTGGAAGTGTCAGACTTATGCTTGTAGTGATTGTCAGTGAGCCCAAGCTCCCTAACTAAAATTACATGCCATGTTGGAACAATCGAGTATCCTGGGTTTATAATTAACTCTGACACAGAATACATCACCAGAACAATACAGGAAGTACAGGACGATATAACTAAGGGTGTTACCTGAAGTCACCTTTTCAGTTGTTATAACTGTCATCATAGGGCCATAATGCTATGTCCATCCTGTTTGACCTTAAATTGTTTCTCCACATCTTGTAGTCACTTACCTCATCTACATAGCTACTTCCCATCATTTCTCACCGTTAGTTCCACTTTAGTTCAAACTTTAGGCAGATAGGAATAAGTGAATCAGTTTTAAAAACCTAATCACTTTAAGTTAGTTAACTGACTTTGTGGACCCTTCACAGGATCCACACTTAAAGCTACTGCAAAGGAGGGGTCAAGCTCAACAAGTGACGAGGAGGAGGCTATGGTGGTTGGTCTCAGCTATTTCTGGAGAAAATTGGATAATTGACTCAGGAGCTACCTGCCATATGTGCAACAACAAACTTTTCAGGAACTGAATACCCTGAGAAAGTCACAAGAAGTAACCTTGGGGGATGGGCATGTGTTGGAAGCCACCACTGAAGGCACAGTAGCTACCATGCAATTCAGATGCTCTTGCCTGATGGATGCACTCATGCAATCTGAACAACGTGCTGCTTGTTCCAAAGCTCTCACACAATCTGCTTAGCGTGTCAAAAGCTTCAGAAGCAGGAAAATGCTATCAGAATCTGGAGTGATTCCTGTCTCACCACAGGGCAGAAGGTTTCGCCATAATCAGAGTCATATTTCTGCGTGAAGCCCTGAGCAACAGATTCCAGGGTGGTAGGTCTGCAAGCTCCCAAACATCACTATCTCTCAGTCTTCATAACTTGCATCCATTTCGAGCTATTAGTACAGGTAGTTGCTTCCTCAATTGATACTGGTTCAGGATGAATTTCTGATAAGTGGCTCCATACAGTTCCATAATAGTCTGGTAGGTATGGGTGCCTTTCTTTGATTGACCTTTTTGAGTTCTGGCTCAGCTGTACTTTCATCTGGAGTATACCTCTCAGCTGTCGATTTTGATTCAGTATCACTAGGGAAATTCAGTACAAGATGTTGATCTACATCATCATTTGTGACCAACTTCATCACTCTTCTCTTTTTCATTCAGTTGTTGAGGGTTCGTACGACATTCCATGTATGTTTAGACATTATTAATAATTGCGTAGTCTCAGGCTTGTAGGTATCAGTGTATGATTTTTATCTTGGGACCTATTGCAATTCCCACTGTGGGTTATTTGTTGTGGTTATGTATGTTCTGTATTTTCTGTTGTCTGCTGTCTGCTGTTAGTTGTTGTACTGAAATCAGAGTTCATGTTCCGGGAATATAGATCAGTGCATGCCCTGCTAAGTCATAGTCAGTCCCAATACCTCTAGTCTTTCCTTGTTGATAAGAATAAATTGTTGGGAAAAAAACCACATTAGATTCTGTAGATTCTTGTATGTTGTTGGTCGTTGCTATGTGTGTGACATGTATATACGTAAGTGCAGTGATCTAATGGTGTAATTCCGATCCCGCATCTCGTTATGCACTCTGGCAGATGAACGATAGGCTGCAATTAGAACTTGTATCAGTGTTGTCTTTTATGCATGAATAGCTAAATAGAATGACCTTACCGTCTGCGTCACTACATGGGCTTATTTGTACTGTACGGGATTTACTATATGACTTATCTGCAGAGCTACCTTGTACAATGTTAACACACTTTTTGGCACTACTATTAATATCCCTGGTCTGATATATATTCACCAAATGGGAAGCTATTCAGGCTCATGCAATAGAGAGAAGTTGGAGTGCTTATAAGTGATGTACCTTATAGAGCAGTGATAATCTACAATACACTTTCCTCTGGTTTCCTAAACCATAATTATAAAAGGTCTTCCAGTCTGCAGTATTATGTATTCGCTTTGGGCTTCTGTCATACAATTACAAAAACTTTGTTGGGAAGAAACCAGATTAGATTCTATAGATTCTTGTGTTGTTGGCTGTTGCTATGCGTGTGAGATGCATACATATTAAGTGATGTATACTTAGTGATATCATATATACCAATCAGGAAGGTAGCTGAATACTTACCGGGTGGCTTCGCACTTTGATAACGCCCCTAAATCCGCCACTGGAATGCAGTGAGTTACTTCTCTATTATACAGGCCCGTTGCAGGCCAATTATGAGTGGCGAGGCGAGGAAGTAGGTGTGGCTATAAGGATGTATCGTTAGTGGGTGTGGTCTATTAAATAGGCTGGAGCGCCTAATGATCGTGTTTGGAAAGTAGTGGTTGGTGAGGTACATCTGGGACAGATCCATGTCAGGTTGATTCTAACAGCTCAGTGCACCATGCTTCCACGTAGCTACGTTTGCGCGTGATTATAGTGCGAGCCCAGTTGCGCAGCCTCATGTGCATGCGCGCTAGATGGACTGTGCGGCTGAAACCGCACTGGCGGCAGTGCCTTCTACAGCCCTGATATAGCAGTACACTACAGTGGTGTTATGTATTCTTCATGAGATTAGGTATCATTCAGAGTATTATTGACACTTGAGATACGCAGACGGATATATCCTACACACCTCTTGGGAGGTTGTAGAAGAATATGTTGCAACTGAGACAACCACACTGGTACTGTAATTGAATATGAGCAGTTATAATGTCGTTGTGAGGTAAGGTAAGGAGTATAATGTTGTCACACACAAATAATGGACATCCTATATAGCTACACACCTCTTGGGAGGTTTTAGAAGAATAGTAACTGAATATCAGCAGTTATGATTTTCTCATGAGATAAGGTAAGGAGTATATTGTTGTCACTTGAGACACACAGACGTAATGGATAGCCTACACACTTCTTGGGGAAGTTATAGAAGAATATGTCGAAACTGTCGAAACTGAGGTAGAGAAACCTAATGGTAAAACAACCACCTATTTTGGCAGTGATATATTTTTACTGCTTTATAAGTGTAACACACTGAAGCTCTGATGATAACTGTGTGAGGTGATTGAATTATAATTATCACTGCAAAAAAGAGGTGGTTGTTTTGACTAATGTATGTGGTCACCTCAGTTGCATTACATGACTGTAACCTGTCTTGGTATTCAAAAGACATGAAGAACATAGTTATTATGCTGACAGCATACATAAGTACGAGCTACTTCTCCATTACAGAAGTATAGTAGAGTATATAGGGTCGCGTGTATATGTGACTTCCTCTGTGAGATAAGGTATTATCATAAGGAGTATCATTGTCACTCGAGATACACAGATATCATTCCTTACAGATCAGAGGCAGAGAACCTGGGGGGGCAGGGGGGGCTTGAGCCCCCCCACTTTTTGATAAGGAGGGGCTGAGCCCCTCAAAGTTGGAGGTTGTCATGAAGAATGTATTAACTACTAATAGTCTATGACGGATATATTCAGAATGAATCTATATAATAATAACCCCCCCCCCCAACTTCATGAACGCCGAGCCCCCCCACTTTAGACATGCTGTCTCTGCCTCTGCAGATATCCTATACATACCCCTTGGGAGGTTGTATATAGTTTCAAAGAATAGCCATGGTGCAACTGAGGTAACTACACCTAATGCATGGTTATAGCAACCACCCATTTTTTCAGTATTAATGTTACATGTTAACATCTCAAGAGCAGAAAGAGCCAAAGATAGCTAGTATGTGTCCCTGTTAAGGTCAAGAACCTTTTACTGCATGACATGTGTAAGTTATAGTACCAGATGCTGCTGGTTACAAGGGCGTCGGAAGGCAATTTGAAGTATAGCGGCCAATGTTTAGGGTGGCTGTGGTATAAGCGCTTATCAGCCGCGAAGCAGCTGCGGGGGGTGGGTGTGGGTGCGCGAAGCGCCAGAGCTCAGGCTTTGTAACAGTGGCAGAGGGCCCAGGTAGGCACGGAAGAGAAGGCACCATCGAGCGATAACACGCTAGTGTTAGATTGTCTCTGCATGCGTAGTGTATTATCTAGTATTACGCGTGCACAACGCGGTGCGGCCGCTGGGCAATATACACTGTAAATATTGTAGGGTTATTTTAGCCCTTGTGTAGTTATTTCTGTTCGCCTATGACAGTTGTTGGTGCAACTGAGACAACCATGCAAGGGCTAAAGCAACCATAACATTTTTAGTGTGTACTTATTCGTACACTGTTGCGCGTCCGAGACCCATCGTCAAGAGTCCCGATCTGTCAAGAGTCTACTGTTGACAGTTAAACGCGCTGCGCCTTCAGCTGAAATGGATAAATGGTCTGATCAAAAAGTGGAGCGGCCATGGCCGCCCCAGCCGCTACGGCTCCGACGCCCTTGGGTTAATAAGCCTCTGAATGCATCACCTGAGGTAGCCTCGTTCCCAGGCTGATTCAAGACCTGGGAATGAGAACCCCTCTAATCAGAACATTCTGAAACGAGGACACCTCAATAAACAGGACACTTTTAGCTGTCCCAAATGCCATGTTTGTGTACAATTTAACTCCTGAAATCTGGACAGAGGCAGAGAACCTGGGGGAGGGGGGGGGGGCAGGGGGGGGGGCTTGAGCCCTCCCACTTTTTGATAAGGGGGGGCTGAGCCCCTCAAAGTTGGAGGTTGTCATGAAGAATGTATTAACTACTAATAGTCTATGACGGATATATTCAGAATGAATCTATATAATAATAACCCCCCCCCCCCCCAACTTCATGAACGCCGAGCCCCCCCACTTTAGACATGCTGTCTCTGCCTCTGCAGATATCCTATACATACCCCTTGGGAGGTTGTATATAGTTTCAAAGAATAGCCATGGTGCAACTGAGGTAACTACACCTAATGCATGGTTATAGCAACCACCCATTTTTTCAGTATTAATGTTACATGTTAACATCTCAAGAGCAGAAAGAGCCAAAGATAGCTAGTATGTGTCCCTGTTAAGGTCAAGAACCTTTTACTGCATGACATGTGTAAGTTATAGTACCAGATGCTGCTGGTTACAAGGGCGTCGGAAGGCAATTTGAAGTATAGCGGCCAATGTTTAGGGTGGCTGTGGTATAAGCGCTTATCAGCCGCGAAGCAGCTGCGGGGGGTGGGTGTGGGTGCGCGAAGCGCCAGAGCTCAGGCTTTGTAACAGTGGCAGAGGGCCCAGGTAGGCACGGAAGAGAAGGCACCATCGAGCGATAACACGCTAGTGTTAGATTGTCTCTGCATGCGTAGTGTATTATCTAGTATTACGCGTGCACAACGCGGTGCGGCCGCTGGGCAATATACACTGTAAATATTGTAGGGTTATTTTAGCCCTTGTGTAGTTATTTCTGTTCGCCTATGACAGTTGTTGGTGCAACTGAGACAACCATGCAAGGGCTAAAGCAACCATAACATTTTTAGTGTGTACTTATTCGTACACTGTTGCGCGTCCGAGACCCATCGTCAAGAGTCCCGATCTGTCAAGAGTCTACTGTTGACAGTTAAACGCGCTGCGCCTTCAGCTGAAATGGATAAATGGTCTGATCAAAAAGTGGAGCGGCCATGGCCGCCCCAGCCGCTACGGCTCCGACGCCCTTGGGTTAATAAGCCTCTGAATGCATCACCTGAGGTAGCCTCGTTCCCAGGCTGATTCAAGACCTGGGAATGAGAACCCCTCTAATCAGAACATTCTGAAACGAGGACACCTCAATAAACAGGACACTTTTAGCTGTCCCAAATGCCATGTTTGTGTACAATTTAACTCCTGAAATCTGGACAGAGGCAGAGAACCTGGCCTGAGCCCTCCCACTTTTTGATAAGGGGGGGCTGAGCCCCCCCAAAATTGGAGGTTGTCATGAAGAACGTATTAAATACTAATAGCCTATGCCGGATGTATTCAGAATGGATGTATATAATAATAAATAACCCTCAACTTCATGAATGCTGAGCCCCCCCCCCCCCCCCACACACACACACACACTTTTGACATGCTGTCTCTGCCTCTGCAGGACACCTCACTAGTTAATCAAGACACTTCCTTCTGTCCCAAGGGTGTCCGGATTAGAGAAGTTCCACTGTATACCTGAGGGTGACCATGAAAAGCCTATGAACAACAAACATATGATGCAACAGTAACTATACTATTCTTCAGTCATATGCTTTTCCTATTATGTTCCATTATGCCTTTATGATGCTTTGGAGTCCTATTATGCTCAAAATTATGCCAGCTGCCGCAGCATAATCCCCCAAGGCCTATCCTCATAGCCCTTGGACCACGCTGCTGCATGCAGCATGGTCCATAAGCATGTAATATAGCGCGCATGCGTTTATACTCTACACGCGCGCGTAATCACTCCGAGACTAGACTGGCGCCCTTTCATTCATGAACTTCATGTCAAAGCTCCGAAAGGAGGTAGTACATAAACATAATGAGATCAAGGACATAACATGCATGGTGCAAAAAACAAAACAACAATGACACATTTAAGCGGGATGTTTAGATGACATTAGTTTTTCCCAATAGCAAGGATATCTGCATGATGAAGAGATAAGGCTTGAATACATCTCTACAGGCCCCAACTTCAGCTCTTGATGGTCACATATTAGATGTTCTAGATAGGTTTCACAATGGGGGTCTACGTCTGTTTCCAAAAAGTGGTCGAGAAAGGGTGTTGAAGAGACATAGAGTGTTCCTAGTCCCCTGTACACTGTGATCTAAAGCCATGTCCCAAATCCTGAACCATGCATGATAGCTCAGAGTGTTTGATAGTAGAGAGGTGCTTGAGAGACTGGCGGATGTTGGAATGTTCGAGTCTGAGCTCCTTGTCTGAAGAGAGAATTCTCTTTTGCATCTGTCTCCAGAAAACTGGTGATGTCAGGATTTTTCTGGATCCAGTGAAGTTGATAGCATAGACAGCTTCAAGGTAGCTATTGGCATTCCTCAACAATTGTCAACCCAGAGATATCTTTTCCAGCAAAAATGTGAAAAATCTCTGAGCTTAACTTCAGAATCTCCTCTCCCTCTCCAATCAACTTTCATAGATAGTTCAACCTCCAGATAAGTACCTAGTGATATATAATTGGTCCAATTTGTATGGTTTTTGTTAGAATGAAAGTGGGAAGGTTCTTTTGCCAATACTGCACTGAAAACATTCTAAATCATCAAGGATAGCATCAACTCTCCGAACCAAACAATAAGAGTGGCATCACACATGTTTCAACAACTGATCGAGATGGGAGAGGGTTCGGCTCACTCTGAAAAACTTCCAAACGAGAAGAATGCTTTGCGAGCGTTGGTAATATTTTCAAGGATTCCCCATGTGTGTGTACAATCAACTGGCATTTTTCAGCATTCAACTGCAGAAAATTGTCTGTCAAGAAGTCAGCCTTTCACTTAATTGTAACATGTCAAACTGCGAAGGTCATCAGCATGTGCCAGGGAGCCCATGTAGACTCCTTCAAATATCGCTCCTTCATTGCCTCTTTTAGTCGTTGTAGCAGACTGTCAATTATCAGAAGAAAGAGATTCAAAGTTCAAAGTTCATTACTACACCAACCCACAGGTCATGGTAGACACACAGACAAGCCAATGTTAACACAAACATAAAATAGACTGAAGGGTCTTAATTTGTCGATATTGTGTTTACATGGTACAGGTGATAGATATCACCATCATCGAGACACTCCACACTCCAGGATCCACAAAATACATTGCATGAAGAGTCTTGTGTCCCTCGGCGCACATGTGCAGTGAGGGTACGGTAGTTGAGTTTTTATAGTAATGGATGATTCAAAACCCAGTCATTCATGACTACATACTTTAATGTTTTACAGTTGTTGTATGTATAATATTATAGGTGACTCTTTAAGGAGTTTAGGTATAATATAGGCCTACAAGTCATTCATGACTACATACTTTAATGTTTTACAGTTGTTGTATGTATAATATTATAGGTAACTCTTTAAGGAGTTTAGGTATAATATAGGCCTACAAGTCACTGAATATGTCATGTAGACAACAAGGTTATATCTCTGCATTTATAAGCCGAAAGCATCCATCTATAATTTAGTAGTTTTGGAGCTGAAACCAGAGGTACACTCACCTTTGGCTACATACCAGTGTCATGCAACCCCTACCCTAAACCATGTAGGGAGGGCGGGCCTCGGGCTCATGTATTGTGCATGGCGTATATATATATATGCTCTGTTATATACGTAAATGATAAGCCTAAGGCCATCATTCCCTGCTTTTGCTGTATAGCTGCTTCCATCTTTGTATATCAATCCCTACAATAGTAACATCCTGTACTGTGTCATTGTGCAAACCCTTTTGCGCATGTACGACCTCCTGGCCCACCTCTTTTAGGCTACGTGATTGCATTGTCTTCTCCGTCTACTTGTGGTAGTTTCTAAGCAATCAGGCCTGTGTGCTTGAATACATTAAGGTATATATGTTACATGGTCAGGGTTTCATACAGAGAAAGGGAGGACCTTTATACATACAAAGCTTCTGTGGTCTATATTTGACACTCCCTCAACAACAATGAGTATATACCTCAGTTACAATGAGAATGCAAATGATGAAAATATGCAAAGTCAGAGGCAGAGACAATATGTCAAAAATGGGGGGCTCGGCGTTCATGAAGTGGGGGGTTATTCACATTCATTATGAATAGGCATTAGTATTTAATATGTTCTTTGTGACAACCTCCAATTTTGGGGGGGCTCAGCCCCCCCTTATCGAAAAGTGGGGGGGGGGGCTCAAGCCCCCCCTGGCCCCTGCCCCCCCAGGTTCTCTGCCTCTGAAAGTAAACAGGAGATTGTACCCACACACTATCTAAGTGCTGAGGTAGAGTATATTATATCTAGGTTTGCATGACTAGCAATGCTTTATGAGCCAATTCAATGTGTAGTCAAGTGAGTTACTTGACTATTCATATAAAATTCATTGATACAAACCAAGATGGAGGAAACATCAAAATGCTTTACAGACATGTTGAAATTGCCTAAAAAGGTTGTAGGGAACGCTTGTGCACAGATGTGTTAGGGAGAGTAATGTGTAAGCCACAAATAGTCTGAGTGGGAATGTAGTACAAACCACTTGTTAGGAGTCCTTAAGGGAGATGAAAGATAGGAAAGGTATGCAGAAATATTAAGTTAGGACTGACCTGACACTTTCTTGACCGGTACTTTCTTCAAAATAAACTATATAGAAGCATATACCTTCTTTTCATTTCAGGCAAATGATACCTGCTGTATTATGTACGGATATATAGGTGCACAGAATACTATATAAATGCTTAGCACGATAATTATATTGGTGAGTGAACCACCTAGTCATTGTACAGCTACAGTGAACTCATGTGCATGTGCAAGATGAGGAAATATGAAAACCACATGCTTAAAATATTGGTGACAGAGTGACGCCTATATGTACCTAGCATGAAAATGGTATACATATAATATGCCTGCACATTATGTAACAATATTTGTTTGCTGTTGCCTAGTAACCAAAGTTTTTATAGGCTTATTGCAGGCAACAGGATGGGTGTGGTTGACTGTAAATAGGTGAATTAAGAAAAGAGGCTAACAGGTAACAAAATAGTGACATGGCCTTAATTGGGGTGCATTCTACCATGCATCTCATGCATCCCAATTAAGGTCATGTAACTACAATGTAGTTGCAAAGCCCAGACAGTCATGTATGAACCTCATACATGCACATAGTAGGTCACAAAGCTCAGGCAGTGTGTAGGAACTCTGTAGGGGCTTATACACAACCATCTGGGCTTTGCTAGCATGAGTTAGATGGTCATAGTACTTGTGGTTGACAATAAAAACAGTGAGCAGTGTATGAAGATACACGATGTTACATAGTAACTTCCAACAAATGTACATATACATATGCATGTATTGGTGCCCCCCAATATTTTAGGAAGGGGGGGTCTGGCCCACCCAATAATTACCCAGCTACTTATTTAAGTCAAGCATTTGCAATCCAGTGGACAGTAAGAGTTACTGGTCAATAGACAAATTGGTTGGGTTTGCCCCAATATTTATCTTCATATTCCACTGGCTTGGCAAGCACAAGTAGCTACCACAATAATAATTATGCTTCCAATACAGTCTGTAGTCTTACAAGAAGGATTACAACTTAATGCTGCATGCATAGTTTGCATACCATGCACCTGAGATAACCACACAAAGGTGCTATGTAAATTTTTTGTAGCAAAGGTAAATCCCACTCATAACTCTTACAACCTGCACTCACTTTGACAACACCACCCACATTTCTGATAAGAAGCTGGATGTCAAGCACAAGTATAGCTTTTGGCTTTAGTAGTTGCTTTCAATACAGTCTGTTACAGTAGTACTAGTCTTGCAAGATGTTCTTAGTGCTGTATGCATACCATGCACCTGAGATAACCATTCAAAGGTCTTACTTATATCCATTCATAGCTGTCACATTGCCTGTAAGTCACTCATATAGTCATGCTGCAGATATACTGCCAAGCACTAGTACCACTGACAATAAAAACTTTGTTCCCTATACAGTCTGTATACAGACTGTATAGGGAACAAAGTCTTAAAGCTTATCTTAAGCTTATCTTTATTGTCTTAAAGCTTATCTTAGAACTTATCTTAAGCTTATCTTATCAATCCAGACTATAGTCTGGATTGATAAGATAAGCTTAAGTGATGTTTAAACAGCTATACCTTTACAAGGTCCCATGTAAAGTTCTGTACAAAGGTCAATCTCACTCATAAGCTTGCCACTCATGTGGCAGATGTACTACTCACCATGTCCGATTTTGTAAACAATGCATTAGCTACAATTTATATGTTGTATTCTGTATCAGGGTTTGCAATTGGCAATGTAGTAGTGCAGTGCATGCTGGGTTGACAACTATACACTTCTGATTGCAGATATACAAGTATAGCTACTAGCTGGTCACAATTGTGAGAATGCTCAGCTTGCAGTTTGCGATGTTGATCCGTTTTACTTTAACAGTCGAAGTTTGCTACCACTTGCGAGTTCACTTATATGCAGTGTGAGGCTATTATGCTCCAAAACCCACCTCTGTAACGGGGCTACGTAGCAAACGCGTGCCCGCGTAGTCCGTTTATTTCCGTCAATTGATTATGCTCGAGCTCAGTGGGCGCGTGCAGTCCAATTATTACACTAGCATAATCGCCTCACCCCTATATGCAGTGGCCTGGGCGGCGGAGGGCGCACGCGCGCGCCATTGCATGCTATATATGCATGTATAGGCCTATATCTGTTTCGTGTAATTGCACCACAAATTGAAATTCACAAAGCCCTGTGCATATTAGGAAAGCAAAAGTATCTGCGTACAAAAAGTGTAATTATATTAAGCCTCTAGGTATTATAAGTTCATTTTATTAACCTACAAAAATGTATCTACATTGGTGTTTAGCTAAGCAGAACAGAGAAAATCAAAGCAGAAATCAGGCTAACAAGAGCAACTTGAGGCATGAAGCCGCTCCCTATAGGGCTGTTATTGCATCCTGACGGGTAGTTAACGTCACAAGCATCATAGAGGTCGCTGACTTTTTCGTCCAATTCTTTTTCAATGACATCGTAGTAAATATCGAGGCAGCAACCCTGATCCCTAACCGCCTCCTGAAGTTCAGCTTTGCAATCGCATTCTTTATTCGCAAGAAAGCTCAAATAGCAAGACTCTTGGGAATCGAGAATCTCTTCAGCATCGACAAGTATTTCGTAACACTTATCTCCGCCCTGGTTTGTACCGCATAAGCCGATAATTACGTCTCTTAAGGTGGCGTTTTCTCCTTTGAAATACCCACAATCATCCGCAGCACTTAGAAACACATTGCCACATTCTGGTCTACAGATCACGCTGTAGACTGCGTCGATCGCTGGCTGCGAAAGGTCGTCGTCGTCGAACTCTTCCTCGGCTCCCTCCCCAGCAATATTGCAAACAGTTGCTAAGGTGAGGTTTTTCTGAAAAATTCTTGTAATTTTTTCTTCTATGCACTCGTCTACATCTGACTGGCGCTTGTGAACTTTATGAAGCTGCATATGCTTTGTCAGGTCGAACGGACGAGTTCGTGGGAAAAGGTGGCCGCTGACCCCATGAAGAAGTAGCACGGCAACAATGAGCACAGTCGGATGCATTGTCGGGTCTGCAAAACAAACAATTTACGCTCAATGTCAGGAATGCGCTTCAACCCTTCTGATTGCGATAGCTGGTCGCAGTTGTGAGAGCTTGTTGCGATGTTGATCCTTTTATAGTATGGGAAGTTTGAGAGTGTAACTCCAATTTCGCGTGATAGAGCTTACAAACAGCGCGCGCACACGCCTTCATATATTATCTCATTCACATAACAGCGCTAAATATCACAGAAACAAGCAAAATCTTTGGGGATCAAGTGCAAGAGAGTTCATCAGGAATTCTAGAGCTCGAGCTCGGGTTAGAGAAGCAACAGAGGAGATCAGTTTCTAATCCACACTATCGTGTATTTTCGGTTCTTTCTCCTCAGCGCGCATGCGCAGGAGTGTTACTGTATCTGTCTGTGTGTCTGTCTGTCTGTCTGTTCGTCTTGAAAATACTGTCACGTACTCAGCGGGCAACGGAGGTCAAAACTCTGAAACAGCTCCGTTGCAGAGATCCACGTTGAAAGGCTATCGTAGTATATACCGTCGGCCATTTTCCTGCGGAAAGCGCGCATGCTCAGTAGAGTATTTACCACGTGGTGACGCCGAGGGTTCTGCACTTTAGTGCATTCATTGAAGTACCAGAGGCAGAGACAGCATGTCAAAAGTGGGGGGGGGGGGAGCTCGGCGTTCATGAATTGGGGGGTAATTACTATATAATTGTGTTCATTCTGAATACATCTGGCATAGAGTATTATAACTATCTTTAATTAGTAACTATCTTTAATTAGTACGTTCTTCATTTGACCCATTGACAGCCTCCAATTTTGGGGGGGCTCAGCCCCCCCTTATCGAAAAGTGGGGGGGCTCAAGCCCCCCCTGCCACCCCAGATTCTCTGCCTCTGAGTACTGTAGTTTAATGTGCATTGTGTGTGTTTTTATTGCTTGAATAAAACAAAGATTTTGAACATTATAGCTATTCTGTTAGAAGCGGTATATATATCGACTAGGTGCATGGGCTCATATCATGGTTTCCTAGAAGTAATCAAAAATGGGATTGTATTACTAAGCTATGACAACATAAATTACTTATGTCATGTCTGATTACGATATGTATCTGCATCTGCACTTGCTCTTGCCTTCAGGTCTCGACCTGACATAAACTATATACTTAGAGCCTACAAGCAGTGCATAATTATGCATGTGCACAGCTGACGTCTTGGCAGTAAATATTATAGCTACTGTACTCTGCACTGATCTAAAGCACATGTGCAGTCAAACTACAAGGCAATTTAGACACCATGGGCTAAGAGTTGTTTATTAGAAATACACTCAGCTCTTCTACTGATAAGGGTGCACCACTGTTAGTTCCAAAAATTGTTATAACTAAATACCATACCATTATTGTAAGTTATTACCTGCAGCATTTATTGTGTGATACTACAATCATAGATAACTACGGCCAAAATAGTGGTATGGATTGGGATTGAATGGCAGTCCCAAGGAACTCGTGCCACATAGATCGGAAAGACTCTGAGGTTCTAATTTCATGGTACTTTGACCACATCTGTTCCCTTCTTGCTTGTTGGCATGCTTGGGCAGATCTAATGTCGATGCACTTCTCCAGCATAGATACTAGCTTGGTTGTAAACACATGTAATTGGGCATTATCTCCAGTTGTTGCCCACCTATAGAGATCCTTAGCTGTTTTTAGAGCTAAAATAGCCGGTGTTGTTGGCAACTGAAAGCCTTCATCTTCGAGGAAACACTGGAGTGCCTCCATGAACACGGCTAAAGAAACAAAGATAAAGCGGTTATGTGACGATGTGAACTACACACAAATTCTTCAGGTTACTGCTTACACACCTGTCCCACTCATATCGCAGTACTGATATCCTTGCACCGTCCGTAGTTATGGCTAAACTGAGAGCCAATTCACGCTGAGCAGCAAAAGACGCTCATGGGCGTGGCGTTTATGACGTCACGCGCAACTTCCGCCGTAACGCGGAGTGGGTGAGAAATTTTTCACGTTTCCAATCCCAGTCCGTAGTTATCTATGCTACAATACACTACTATACATAGTACTCAGACAATGACTATATTCTTGTATGTGTGGCTGAGCAGTGGACTACTCTATCAACAGCCACACATGTAAGGAATATAGTCATTGTCTATAGGTAGTAGGATAATATAGTGAAGTGATGCAGGTATATATGGGATTGAACTCATGCAACAAACAATTTTGTTATCATAACAATATTGATTTTACGGTAGCGTGCATGAAGTAATTTCCATTGTATAGCATATCTAAAAGAAACAGTTAGGTAACATCCAGTGTTATAGATAGTACAGTATGTAGTCTCGAAATCAGATAGGCCTAATATCACTTTTGTACTAATTACTGCACAATCTCCAAATGCAAACATCATGTCCATATGCATGTGGCTATTTTTTCCAAAACCTCCCATGCATGTGAGATTTAGAGGCCTCACCTATGGCTAATGTGGTATAGCTAGGGAGTATACAGTTTGTATATAATAGTGCTAGTGGGAGAAGGAATATAAGGGCAGCATTGTGTCTAGAATATCAATATGAGTATATAGAGAGAACGATTACATAACATGTTGAGTGATTTCCCTGGAGACTTATATTATATAACTTTAAGCAAAACGATTAGTGCTTAGCCTATTTGGAACGCAAACATGCCAGGAATGCACCTGAGATATCCTCCAATGTAAACGCCAAAGTCAATCCTAATTTTATGTACCTATAGCTAGAAATATAGTACTGCCGTAAATGACGCCATCAATTCCAGGTCTAATTACGTATGTTGTTATATTCCCAGACACTGACTCGTATCTTGTTTAAGCATCAGTGGTTGCTTCTGCGTACGTCAATGTAAGATATAGCGAGCTATATACGAATGACGAATCAAAGCCCTACCTAATTAACCCTCGGCGCGCATGCGCAGCGGATTTTCTGAAACGAGTTACAGCGTGAAACTATGCGCAGCTGTTCGAATCAGTCTGACATGGTTAGTTCTTTTTCCTTGGATCTGTCCCAGATGTACCTCACCAACCAGGACTTTAATAAAACGATCTTTTTGGCGTTAACGTAGTATTTAGTGGTTTTCAAAATGGCCCATGACGCCTAAGCCACACCCTCTAACCGACACACCCCTTATAACCGCACCTACTTCCTGGTCTCGCCACTCTAACACTCGCGCAACATGATGTAGTGCGGAAGCTCACGTAATCTTAATTAACAATGAACTCATTTAGTGTAATGCGCATGCGCTATATATTTAGTCGCTCGCACGGAGGCAGCTGGAAAAGCCTAATTTGGCCAACTTGGGAGAAAGCATATTCTGAAGGAACATCAGAACCTTCAACAAGGCCTGAAGTATGCACTAATTCATTGTGCAAACACTTTTTGCGCACGTACGAGCCCCACCTCCCTACCTCCTAGCACTTAAGCCCCACCTCTTTTTATATGGTCAGGGTTTCATGCAGAGAAAGGGAAGACCAAAGCTTCTATCACCAAACACCATAGTCCACGTAATCATGCATCTCATGCATCCCAATTAAGGTACTATGTAGTTGCAAGCCCAGACAGCCTCATACATGTATATAATAGGTCACAAAGCTCAGGCAGTGCAGCATGTGTAGAAACTCTGTAGGGACTCGTACACAACTGCATGTTTGGGCTTTGCTAGCATGAATTACGTAGATGGTCATAGTATATACTTGTGGTTGACAATAAAAACAGTGAGCAATGTATGAAGATACACTTAAGATGTTACATAGTAACTTCGAACAAATGTTCATACATATGCATTTAAGGTGCATGTGTTATTGCCAGGTAGTACGTATACAATTGGTCTATAGTGGCTTCGCAGTAAGCAAATGATGCCATAACCTTTGAATGAAGCGTTTATGGTGAAATCCATTCAGTCTGCTCCGTATTGCACTTATTCACTAGTATACCTAATGTGCATTCCAAGATCATATGTAAAGTTTGTAGCAAAGGTCAATCCCATTCATGCATGGTTAACTGTTACATTGAGATTGCCTGTGATTCCATTTGACACACCCACCAACAATTCCAATGAGAATCTGGATATCAAGCCCAAATACCTCAACAATAACTTTGCAGTCTGCAGTCTTGAGATTAGGCCTTTCCGGATTATGCTCAAATTATTCTCTATTATGCCATTCCTTTATGCTCAAATTATTTACCCATTATTCTATAACTTTGACCCATTATTCCTTACAATATATACATTAATTTGACTTATAACAATTATTTACGATGGTTACTGTAACATAAGGGAACAATATATAATCTTCAAGAGATGATCGTTAAGTGAAAATGATGTTTGCAAGATTGAAAATGCACGATCAGCTGATGCTGATGATGGTTGAATTGACCTAAACCAATTACGTAATTTGTAATTTTCTGTGGGTGTAGCTGTCAAGAGTTACTTTGTAGCCTATTATGCTCTATTAGTAGAACATAACCCATTATGCTCAATATTATGCTGGCATAATCTGGAAAGGCCTACTTGAGATTTATCTATATGATAAGGTTATACTGCTGGATACCACACGCCTGAGATAACCATCATGTAAAGTGTTTGTAAATCCATAACTGTTACATTGAGATTCTATTTGACACACCCACCAACAATTCTGATGAGAAGCTGGATACCAAGACCACACTTAGCTCAACTATATAGAGTCTGCAGTCTTGCAAAGATTTATCTAGCTATGTGATAAGGTTAGTGCTGAATGCATACCATGCACCTGAGATAATCATTTAAAGATTCCATGTAAAGTTTTTGTAGCAAAGGTCACTCCATGCCAGTGTTACATTGAGATTGCCTATGATTACATTTCACACTTACACCCACTTTTGGGTATAATTCCAAAAAGCTGCTTGTCAAGAACAAATACCACACTAATCAGTCTGGTAGTGTTACAAGAAGGGGTTGGATAAGGTTACAACTTAGTTCCTGCATGCATACCATGCACCTGAGATAGCACACAAAGGTCCTATGTAAAGTTTTTGTAGCAAGGTAAGTCCCACTCATAACTCTAACAACCTGAACTCACTTTGACACACCCATGCAACCCACACCTGGGTATAATTTTAAGAAGCTGGATTCCAAGCACAAGTTCCAATACTCTCTATAGTCTTGCAAGATATGCACAGCTATATCATGCACCTGAGATACTGCCTAAATTTCATTCATAACTGTTGCATTGAGATTAATTGCCTGTAAATGTGATTCACTCATATAGTCATGTGGCAGATTGATAAGGTAAGTGGTGTTTGAACAGCAACCATGTAGGTCCCATGTGCAGTTTTTATAAAAGGTCAATCTCACTCATAACTGTACATGTTATATTAGCTTACCAACAACCACCCATTTTTTTGCAGTGCATGCTGACAGATGATTCACTCATAAAATAGTCATGTGGCAGATATACTTCCCATCATTTACACTGTCTATTTTGCATTACAATTCCAGGTCTAATATCCAGACTCATGTTGTATTCTGTATATATATATTTTAATATATCAGAGTTTGGTTCTGTTAACCTAGTAGTGCAGTGCATGCTGGGTGACACTATAATAGCTAGTTGGCCAATTATATCACTTCTGATTGCAGGTAATTAAGTAAAGTATTAGGAGGTCACAATTGTGAGAATGACCAGCTTGCAGTATACATAATTTGGATGTTGATCCGTTTTACTGTAACAGTCGAAGTTTGCTATATATCACTTGCGAGTTTGCTTATATGCAGTGGCAGAGAGCGCGCGCGCCATTTCCAAAAATTGCGTGCTGTATGTATATATGTTTCGTGTAATTGCACTACAATTCCACAAGCCCTGCACATATAAGAAAATATAAGTAAAAGTGTAAGCCTCTAGGTATTATAAGTTCTATTTACGGATTCTATATTAACCTACAAAAAAAGCTAGCTAGTATCTACATTTGTGTTTAGCTAAGCAGAACAGAGAAAATCAAAGCAAAAATCAGGCTAACAAGAGCAACTTGAGGCATAAAGCCGCTCCCTATAGGGCTGTTATTGCATCCTGACGGGTAGTTGACGTCACAAACATCATAGAGGTTACTCGGTTTATCGCCAGATTCTTTTTCAATGACATCGTAGTAAATATCAAGGCAGCAACCCTGATCCCTAACCGCCTCCTGAAGTTCATTTTTGCAATCGCATTCTTTATCCTCAAGATAGCTCAAATAGCAAGACTCTTGGGAATCGAGAATCTCTTCAGCATCGATAAATATTTCGTAACACTTATCTCCGTCCTGGTTTGTACCGCATAAGCCGATAATTGCGTCTCTTAAGGTGGCGTTTTCTCCTTTGAAATACCCGCAATCATCCGCAGCACTTAGAAACACATTGCCACATTCTGGTCTACAGATCACGCTGTAGACTGCGTTGATTTCTGGCTGCGAAAGGTCGTCGTCGTCGAACTCTTCCTCGGCTCCCTCCCCAGCAAAATTGCAAACAGCTGCTAAGGTGAGGTTGTTCTGAAAAGCTCTTGTAATTTTTCCCTCTATGCACTCGTCTACATCTGACTCTCGCTTGTGAACTTTATGAAGCTGCATATGCTTTGTCAGCTCGTACGGAAGAGCTCGTTGGAAAAGGTGGCCGCTGACCCCATGAAGAAGTAGAACGGCAACAACGAGCACAGTCGGATGCATTTTCGAGTTTAATTTACACTCAATTTCAGAAATGCGCTTTTACCCTTCTGCTAAATTGATTGCAATAGCTGGTCGCAGTTGTGAGAGTTTGTTGCGATGTTGATTATTTTATATAGTCTCGGAAGTTCGTGCGCGTAATTAGTACTCAATTGCGCACGATAGCCATGATAAAGTCTTCTGTCGCGCATGCGCGAGGGTTACATGTCTGTACTAGACTAGTATCTGTCTGTTTGTCTGTCTGTTACACTATTTCTAAGTAGCGGTAGGCTTACACGTTGATTAAGGTGCCAGTTCAAGAGTTTCCAAGAGCTGTCCCACTGGCTACTCTGTACTAATGCTGCTTTATCCAAGTAATGCATTGTGTTACTAGGCTATGACAAGACGCATAATTACTTATGTCTGATTATATGTATCTGCATCTACACTCCCTCACATCTTCAGGTCTCGTACTATTTAGACATAACATAATGAATACACTAAAGTTCAAAACCCTCGGCGCAGTATTATGCTCGCGATACATTGGAACCCATCCAATGATGGCCGAATAACTGGAGAGAAACGCGTTGTATTATATCAGGTAGCGTGTAGCTAGTACTTCGTGATATAAGTGTCTCGCTTTTGGCTTCGCATTTCGCATTCACATAGCTAACGCTCGTGTAAGTTGAAATAGTCAGAGCACGAGCCTATAGCATCACTAAAACTGGAATGAACGTTCTAAATTTTGGAATTCAAATTAACAGGGTAATTCCGATTACTCACTAAATGCGTACGTAGATCTACAACTTATTGACTGATGAGCGATAGCCTGCAAGTAGTACTTGCATAGCAGTGTTGTTAGCTAGCTTGGGCGTTTTATTGCGCACAATGGCAGAAATCGTCCGAACAGACAAAACTAACCCTTCTGCGCATGCGCCGAGGGTTAACGGAAATAGCCGTGACTTTGGAACGAATCATTTTTATAAAAAATGCCTTTTTCCCATAGGGCGCAGATTTTTATGGTGTTCCTTTTTGGGCGTTTATTGTGCGCAATGGCAGAAATCGTCCGAACAGACACACACACACACACACACACACACACACACACACACACACACACACACACACACACACACACACACACACACACACACACACACACACACACACACACACACATACACACACACACACACACACACACACACACATATCAAGTGCTGTTACTCTCCTGCGCATGCACCGAGAGTTAATCATGAAGAGAAGAGAATTGGATGAATGTGCAAATGAACATCTGATGATGACAATGAGAGAGAGCATATTTTGGTGAAAGGTCAATCTTCATTTTCTGGCCTATGTTATTCAACAAAAGCTTAGTCTATATACAGCACAGTGCAGTGTTTATGAAAATGGTTGCTATATACAACACACTAGAGTAAAAGATCAATTATCGGACGGCATGTACGTCGGACACTTTTTGTGCGAAGCTCGTACAAGCTACGTCAGTAAGAGTGCAACCAAAATGTAGGCCAATGATAGTGTACAAGAAAGAAAAATTGCCGCATTTATTCGAGCTTCACTCGTGAAGCGGCGCATCGCGGAACCTAGCGTCCGAATTAATGAACGATCTGCCTTTTTTATCTATCGTCGGACACTCCCCCAAAATGACTAATATGTCTGTGTACTAGACCCGAAAATGTGTTTTATATTCACTGTTATCTAGTACCTTTTTAGTTATATACAGAACAGAAATGGATGCCTTCTCAGTTTTGCACAATGATCGGACAAAGTGTAGCGGTTACGCGATCAATGTTCGGTCAGGCAAAACGGTTTTTTGACCATAAAAACTACTGCGAACATATTTATTTAGCCTTATAAATTTTACAGGGTTTTACTGGTGTTCTACTGTTTACCAATAACAATGTTTTCACTGAAGCTCGTTGTTTATTTTTTAATCCCAAAAATTATTTTCGGATTAAAAAACGAACAACGAGCTTCAGTAAAAATATTTTAATTGGAAGACAGTAGAGTACTAGTATAACCCTGTAAAATTTATAAGAGTAAATAAATATGTTCGCAGTAGTTTTTATGGTCAAAAAACCGTTTTGCCTGACCGAACATTGATCACGTAACCGCTACACTTTGTCCGATCATTGTGCAAAACTGAGAAGGCATCCATTTCTGTACTGTATATAACTAAGAAGGTACTAGATAACAGTGAATATATAACACATTTTCGTTTCTAGTACACAGACATATTAGTCATTTTGGGGGAGTGTCCGACGATAGATAAAAAAGGCCGATCGTTCATTACTTCGGACGCTATGTTCCGCGATGCGCCGCTTCACGAGTGAAGCTCGAATAAATGCGGCAATTTTTCTTTCTTGTACACTATCATTGGCCTACATTTTGGTTGCACTCTTACTGACGTAGCTTGTACGAGCTTCGCACAAAAAGTGTCCGACGTACATGCCGTCCGATAATTGATCTTTTACTCTACAGCAAACTACATATTGAAAACAATATGCCTAGTCTATATACAACACACTATATAGTTTTATTTTTTATTAAAAATGATTGCCTATATAGTCTATATAAAACACAGTGTAGTTTTGAAAATGAGTGCCTTAGGCCTCAGGTGAACCACGACGCTGTATATATTGTGTTCACATACCAGTGATGATTAAAAACACATTATTAACCCTCGGCGCGCATGCGCAGGAGGGTTACGGTAGTTGGGTCTGTGTGTGTGTGTGTGTGTGTGTGTGTGTGTGTGTGTGTGTGTGTGTGTGTGTGTGTGTGTGTGTGTGTGTGTGTGTGTGTGTGTGTGTATGTGTGTGTGTGTGTGTCTGTGTGTCTGTGCGTCTGTCTGTTGAATCACATCTCACCTCTGGAGCATCTGTTCGTCCTGAAAACGCTCCGTTGCAGAGATCCAGCACTGCTCCATTGAAAGCCATATGTATGGTCGGCCATTTTCCTGCGTAAAGCGCGCATGCGCATTATAGTCAATACAGCATGGTCTGCCAGCACCATGTCACTCTGTTGTTCTTTTGATAGAGCCTCCCGCAGTTTCTCCATTACGCTCTAACTACGCTCGACGATGTACCAGTTCGAGGCACACCAACAGTCAGGTTTGTTACAGCCATGCCTACATGCTGGTCTGGTAGTCTGATATGGAACAGAGCGAGTACTTTGGGTCTCTTAGGACTCTTGGACTGATTTAAGAACTGTGTGCTGTGTATGTATTGTATCGTACTTGCCGATGCCCTGTGTGTCGTTGGTCATGCCTCAAAGCGAGGTCTGTGGCATGAACTTATGACGCCGAGGGTTCTGCACTTCAGTGCATTCATTTTCACTTGAAAGAGTAAACTAAACCATTTACTTACTTTATATTGCCTTGGTAATTGGTCTCTCTGCCTTGGGCCGGGGGCGCATGGAAAACGCGGAAACTGAAAGCTGAAACGGACACGGACGCAGACGGCGGAAACGGAATGTAACCACATACGCCCATTTGAAAACACACAAACATTGTGGCTGAGTTTTGTATCCACTGTAATCATGGCAGCTACGAACGGTGGGAAGAATAATCCCATTGAAATAAGTAGTGGGGACGAAGACGTTGACCAGAGGTAAGGCTGCGTACTGCCACGACTCAGTAGAATACCTGTTTTGTACACGCTACGTAGACGACTTTCTATCGACACAGGTATGTTAAAAAGACCTGCCTCTCTCTCTTAATTCAGCTTCCAATTTCAACACGTCATTCACTAGCTTGTTCTATGTATGTCAAACGCATACTTACACGTCTATTATACAATGTAGATAGCGTAATATAACGCAATCAATTTGGCAATATTTGCTGACGTAGCATTTCTCAATGCACGGTTGAAGAGCTGCTGATGGAGGGTAGAGGAAGGTAAGTTGATAGCCGTACTTACCTTGGCTAGATAATCAAACAACTTCGCACCCCAGGGCGCCCCTAGGTTTTAGGAAGTTGCAATGTAGTGTATTAGAAGCGCGTTAGTACTTCGTTTGCTTGACAATAATATATTTCGCTAGCAATCTACTGTATTTCAGTTTCCGCCATCCGTGTCCGTTTCCGCTTTCAGTTTCCTCGTTTTCCATTCACCCCTGCCTTGGTGTTGGTTCAACAGGAGTTGGAAATTGTGGAAGCTTGCATGGAGAGGAAGTTTTGGAACACAGCAATATAGTTTGTAGTTCCCAAGAGTTTCAAGGCTTGTGCATTCCCCATGGACAAGCTTGGGAACACTTGGGAAATGAACACTTGTGTCCAAGCCTGTATTCCTCTTGGGTACAAGTGTTTTCAAGAGGTGTACAGGCTTGGACACAAGTGTTCATTTCCCAAGTGTTCCCAAGCTTGTACATGGGGAATTTGAAACTCTTGGGAACTACAAACTTTATTGCTGTGGAAGGAGGTGAAAATCAATAAAGTGAGACATAGAGTTGTGACTGACAAAAGATAGAGCTCATTGGAGAGAGCTCATCACTTCTGAAAACGCATCGCTTCTGAAAGCACCAAGGAAAGGGAGACTTGCTTGTCTCCAGTGAGAATGACCTCATCTGGAATTGAGTTGGTCAGAGAGGGATGTAGCGTATGCACTTATTCAATACTAGAGTCCTGCAGCATCATATATACGTATATATATATATATACTGCAAAAAATGGATAGTTGTTATGTGTGGTTACCTCAGTTGCAATGCACTCTTTTATCATGACTATAGGCTCCCAAGAGGTGTGTAGAATATCCATGAGGAATTGACAAACCTTACAGAGGAAATCACATATTGTATATAATGCACTGCCATATTAAAATGTAATGTGACTTTAACGCTGACTGTACCGAAACCTCACTACCAGATGATTGTCGAGATGAGATGAAACGTAAGAAACCCACCCACTCACTTGTTGCTGTTGACGACAGAAGACCCAACCTAAATTAGCTAATTCACTTGGAAGATTACAGCTCATCCTACCATCTCTTTCTACTCGAGCTCAGAGAGTTTCACCGCTCACAAGCAAAAGGGGGAATAGCCTACACTCTGGAAAGGGGAGAAGTGGTGACCGTGTACGATGAAGGACACCGGACGAATAGAGGATCTCATCCAGAGCTCTGATGGGAAGGTTTGAGGAGTGTATGTGAGAGTAACGTCTAAGAAGGGGCATGCCAAGATACTAAGGAGATCTATCCAGCATATTTACCCCACTGAAGTTCGCTCCAACTTACCACATGCAGAACCTTGTCAAGATACTGCAGAGAAACCCACTCCTGCTGTTTCAGAAGATATTTAGAGACGTCCTGTTAGAAGAGCCACTGCTCAGGCGCGAGATTGTGTTCTTGGATGCCCGACGGACGATTAGTGTACTCGATGTTGAACATTCCCCTGTTCAACAGGGGGAGTGTAGTGGACTTATTGTGTTAACCTATTTGTATGAATAGCTGATCACGTGATTTTAGAATTGCCATATTGTTGTATAGTGTGAGAACAAGTTGATCATTATGACACTTATGTATAAGGCCTGAGTTAAGTCTAGACTTCTAGTTCAGATCCATTACAGAGTATACACCTAAATATAATGCCGTAAAACTTGGCCTTCTTATGTTTGAGGAGGTGAAATAATCGGCCGTGTTTGGAACCCCTCCGTTAGGAAACCCTACGGTACTGTGTCTTGTTAACCCTCGGCGCATGCGCAGGAGGGTTACAGTACTTGGTTGGTGTGTGTATGTGTGTGTGTGTGTGTGTGTGTGTGTGTGTGTGTGTGTGTGTGTGTGTGTGTGTGTGTGTGTGTGTGTGTGTGTGTGTGTGTGTGTGTGTGTGTGTGTGTGTGTGTGTGTGTGTGTGTGTGTGTGTATGTGTGTGTGTGTGTGTGTGTGTGTGTGTGTGTGTGTGTGTGTGTGTGTCAGTTCCAAAGTTACGGCTATTTCCCGTTTATACAGTGTCTAAAGTCGGCCATCTTGTTACGTCAGTGACCATTCGCAAAGGGCTACGTGCATTTTGCGTTGAAAAGCACACTAAATGCTACCTGAAGTGTGAATATAGCGCGCTTCTCAAGCCTCCTCTGTGGCTGGGCCAGCTGCCGTTTTTCGCTTTCATGTTACGTAGTGCATGAGCATGCGGAAAGGGCTACGTGCATTTTTTATGAGAGCGATGGGAAGTAATATGCGTTTAAGAAAGGCGATTGTTGTTCAAAAGCCTGACAGGGTACTAAACTGAAATATAAATACAGCGTGCTTCTCAAGCCTTCTCTGTGGCTGGGCCAGTTCTTCGCTATTTTCCATATACGTACGTACGTACTTTCATTAGACGGGAGGCGGGGTTCCAATGTATATAATTACATAGCTCATTAAGGGTTTTGAACTTTAGTGCTATTCATTGAATCCTGTTATTGACTTGTCAGTGTATGCCAATGGTCTCTGGGTCGTGCTAGAATGAACTTCATACTTCGTACTGTAATTGTGTGTGTCACATCCTACCTCTGGAAACACTGAGGAGTGTTCATGCTTGCAAAATAAGCGTGTAGCTACTGCAAAGGTTATCAACAGAATACAATGTATATAGCTCGCTATAATAGATCTACACAGTCTAACCTATACACGTAGCAATATAGATCTAGATCTATTACTGGTATAGAGTCTATGCGTGCATAGAGTATATCAGTGCATACATGGATCTAGTTTAGCCAAGCAAAACAGAGAAAATCAAAGCAGAAATCAGAGTAACAATAGCAACTCGAGGCATGAAGCCGCTCCCTATAGGGCTGTTATTGCATCCTGACGGGAGGTCAACATCACAAGCATCATACAGGTCACTTGCTTTGTATACGTCTCGTTCCTCAAAGGCATCGTGGTAAATATCGAGGCAGCAACCCTTTTCCCTAACCTCCTCCGAAAGTGTAGACTGGCAATTGCATTGTTTATCCCTGATATAGTCCACATAGCAATCTACTTCAGAAAAGACGGTGATATTAATAGCGTCGACAAACGATTCGTAGCACTTATCCCCGTTTTCGTTGGTGCCGCATAGACCGATTAATACGTCTCTAAGGTAGGTATCATCTCCGTTGAAATATCCGCAATCATCTGCAACACTTAAGAAAATATTGCCACAGTCTGGAATACAGAACACACGGAAGTCTGCGTCGACTTCTGGCTGGGAAAGGTCGTCATCATCATCATCGTCTAAATCATTCCCTACTTCCTCCGCAGCAGCCTCGCAAATAAATGCTAAGGTGATGTTTTCCTGGAGAGCTTCCTCTAATCTTTTGTCTATACACTCGTCTACTTCTGCATCTGACTGGCGGGTGTGAAGCTGCATATGCTTTGTCAGTTTGTTCGGAAGAGCTCGTGGGAAAAAGTGGCCGCTGACCCCATGAAGAAGTAGCACGGCAACAATGAGCACAGTCGGATGCATTGTCGGTCTGCAAAACGTCTGTAGCGTCAATTTCAGGAATACGCTCCTTCTCTTCTGCTAAATTGATTGCAGTAGCTGGTCGCAATTGTGAGGGTATTGCTGCGATGTTGATCCTTTATATAGTCTTCGGAATGCACTTCTTCGATAACTGATTAACTGCCCGCACGCCCAAGCGAAAAATTACATGGGAGTTACCGTATTTTAATGTGTTCCATTAGTTACAGCTATATTCACAGACAATGAGGAATTTAGTGGAAATCCTATATACACACATCCATTCATAGATAATAAGAATTTAGTGGAAATCCTAGCTATATATACACATCCTACACATCCTACACAGTCTAAGTATTCAGACACACGCAAATATATAGTGTTGGTCTTTCCTATGAAACATGCTACCAAGATAACCATACAAAATGCAGTTTAGAGCACTGAAGTGCAAAACCCTCGGCTCTAGTTGATTACCACATGTCCCTTATTCAGCTATTTGATGGGTATACGTAGCAATACTTACAGAACAGTGTAAGCACAAGTGCACATCGCTTATTTATTGACAGATGGGGGCATATATATATATATCCTGAACAAGCAGTGGTATATATATATATATGCCCCCATATATCCTGAACAAGCAGTGGTATATATATATATATCCTGAACAAGCACTGGTGGTATCAGAAAGATAACAAAGGCTATCTATATAATAGTTGAAGAGACACCTACTTTGAACGATAGTGGATGGCAACTACAATCCAGAGTAAGGAAAACTTGAACCTGAGTTTATATTGCCACACATGTACAATGTATGCATCAAACAGCTCATGTGCTATCACATTCCTTTTATTGTCAACTAAAACTATAGAGTTTATACTATCAGTTTGTATATTAGTGCACAATACGCTTATTGTCAGTTGTATACACTATAAATATAGTAAGCCCTTGTGTAGTAATTTCAGTTTGCCTATGACAGTTGTTGATGCATGAGACAACCACGCAAGGGCTAAAGCAACCATAACATTTTAGTGTGCTATGCATGGGCTTCATCCATTTTGAATCTGTACCAGAGTGACTCCCTGTGTATATTATAGCCTGAATAAGGCCAATGGGTGAAACGTTGCTATAAGATCTGTCAATTTGTTGAGGAAAGATGAATTACAATTCATGTATGCAGACAAGGGATAATTGCATGCAACAATAACAACATGCGTAACCCCATGAAATAAAGGGAGGGGTTACGCATGTTGTTATTGTTGCATGCAATTATCCCTTGTCTGCATACATGAATTGTAATTCATCTTTGTGGTAGCGTGAACTCTGAACTCCAAAGTATATACATAAGTTGTCATATCATAATCAGTTGTTCACTGTGCACCATTTGGGTTAATAACTTATTACAATCTTGTTCCTTTAATTTTTGGCACTACCATCCCTACATCCTTTAACATTTTAATGAAATGTTTTTTACACTTTGTAATGTATAAACCATGGCCAAGAGGTGTATATGTCAGATATACACCTGCTGTGAGGAATTTATTTGTGATATTTCCCGAGGGCCAATGGCCCGAGGGATATATCACAAATAAACTTCCGAACATAGCACTGATTGGACATGGTTTATACGATATATACTATGTTGAATATTGATGAGGTGTATATGCAATATATAAACCTGCCGTTACCATAGCAACATAGTATATATATATATATGGTGCATAACTTTCCAAGAAGTGCATAGTATAGGTATCCACAGGAATCCTGTCTACAATAATACTCACAGAGGACATCACACAACCTCAACTGCATGTATGGCACTGCTGTAATGGAGGAAGTAACTCATGGTTATTGTGTACACTTCTTGGAAGTAAGGTCCTAGTCATAATGATTAGTTACGCATGCCAAGGTATGTACCTGCCGAGGGTAAATACCTATAGCTGTGTTCACTTCTGCTTCTTTGTGGATTGCTTCACCATCTCTACTTGCTTATTTTACATTCTACTTGTTGGTATAATGTTGCAACAAGAGTATTGTTATATAAGTCAGAACTGATTACAAGATACAATCTGTAATATTGGTTTATGTAATATTTGTGTATGTATTTATGTAATGACCTGTTCTCTTTCTTGGTTCTCACAGACTTGTTTTTGTATCACATGCATGTATACTGATAAGTCTCCCAATTCTCACAAACTGTTTATGTATGTCACCTCTTGTTACCATGTTCCCATCTTTATGTATATATCTGATTCTAGAACATTCTGTGTTGCTGGTATATAAATGTAGAGCTGTATTTGGTGTATTGAACTTGTATTTGTAACTGAAAAGTATATGTTAACTGTTGAGCGCAGTGAACCCCACTACAAATCTACTGCTACTGATTGTGATGATATATTAGTGTACATGAGAAAATATTGCTGGAATAAACAGTAGTAGGACTTGAAAAAGGAAGTACGATGGCCATAATATAATAAAGATGTATAATGATGCATTATTATACAACATAGTCAGATTAGGTAGGTATTCATAGGCAGCATTGTGGGTGAGCAGAGTGAACCCACTTAGCCATAAGCTGAATATTGTGTGCATGTGCATGACAATGATATTTGCTGTTTGGTGACAATGCCGTAATACATAAATGTTTCTAGTGGTACAACTAGGTGTACTATAATTGTTTTAACGTTGTGCGTAATAAGTTGCCCGCAACTGCACATACCCACAAGCGACGTACGTCGAACGTCTCACCCGCCCACGTAACTGTCCGCACGTGCACGCCCATGCTATGGGAGTTACCATATTTATGTGTTCCAGGTTTTGATTGCTACATTCACGGAATGCGCACTACAATTCCTTAGTGGGAATCCTATATATACCACAGTCTAACTATTCAGACATATCTATATACAATAATTAAGATAACCATACAAAATGCTATAAATAACAGGGAGTTAAAGAAATATGGATTGATAATACCTATTGAAGCATGCTTATATATATGATAGTACCCCCACTTTTCATCATGGCAAGGAAATTCAATTGTTGCTAGCTTCTGCAGATTTGTACTGGAGGTTATAATTAGGAGGCCGGAAGAAAATGAGTACCCTCCAAACACACTTTATTAAATATTGTGGGACCATGCAGTATAGCTATACAAGAGTAGCACATTTTCATTAAAATGATGAAGTATGTAGAAATGGCAGTGCCTCAAATCAAAGAAACAAGCTTAAGGGAGGTGTATATATACATTGATGGCGAGAGGAAGAGGCAAGGCCGGTTACGTTTGCGCGTAGCGCGTGGTGACGCATGCGCGTTTGGGGTGGACGTACGTGTGTTCGCCCAAATATACAAACATAGAGAAATTTCTCCCGTAGCCTCACCTCTATAAAGGAATCTTTTGAGGTCTGTTTAAATACAACGTCCAGTTTCAATAGATGGTTGTTTGTTGTTTGGCACCTACTTACACCTCATTGATTTTGTATATAGTATCCCTTATGCTGCTTTATAGAGCATTTATAGGACTAGAAAAAATGCATAGCATTGTGGGGCAAGCATGAGTGAGAAATTGTCAGTTAGTTAGGCACTACTGAAATGTTTTTATCTCCATTTATGCACATTCGGAAACAATATAAGAGCAGATAGAGTTTTGTGGTGAATTTCAGTATTGCACCTACTGGCACAGAATGCAGAAGTGTTCTAAGGGTAAGCTTATGGCTTTGTCTTCTCTCTCTTTGGGTGTTTCTCCGGCACCGTTCCGTTGTCTTCTGATGTTCCATGACAAATCAAGTCAAAGGTTTCAAAGGTTACGTGATTTCGCGCATGCGCAAACAGGAGGACGTACGTGGTCGGACAACCCCCATTGACATCATCAATGTAGGGGCTCGCTCACGCTCGCCCCAATTACAATTATGCAGCTCTTTTATCACAAAGCAAGTCGAGGATGGATAGCTATAGGTAATTATAACAAGTGTTAAAGGGATGACAGTACCAAAAATCAGTACAGTATAATATATATATATATATATGCAGCAAGACGGATGTGAAGGTATGCAACAATATGAAAAAGATGTAGGGAGGAGTTAAGCATAAGCATGTTGCATGCCCTAATGCCCTGTCTTGTTGCATAATTATAATTTTTTGGCACTGTCGTCCCTACATTCTTATGTTTACTCTTGCTCTGCTGGTTTATTACATACACTTAGCCTCGGTTCCAGGCCTTCCCCGCGAGCGTTTCATTACGCGCGCTGATTAAACATTGAAAAGTCGGGGAAGGCCTGGGCGCAAACGTCACGTGAGGTAGACGTTAGGTAGACGCCTGGCGGTGTGGCACTTTTCGTGTACGTGTACTAAGGAGCAAGTGATGGTCTTCAACGGACGATCCATGTATTCCCGACACTTGAGCAAACACCACACGCCAGAGTTGCCACATTAGGTCGTCTGTAGTACCCGGACACGCAAAGTGCCACACCGCCAGGCGTCTACCTAACGTCTACCTCACGTGACGTTTGCGCCCAGGCCTTCCCCGACTTTTCAATGTTTTACTCCCACGCACAATCAGCGCGTAATGTAAATGCTCGCGGGGAAGGCCTGGAACCGAGGCTAACATACACTCACGTTATGTGTCTAAGTGGGCTTGTAGCTACCGTGTTCGGGAGTTATGAGCCGCTAGATCTACTAGGTTAATGGGTAGTTGCATGTATATCAGTGGCGGATCCAGACCCTTTCCACGGTTTTCATTTTAACCCCTTCTTGTTTGCTCATTAATTATTCATTACCTGCAATAGATCTAGTTCGCACGCGCGTTGTACGCGCGCCGTACTTACGTGTATGCGCTCAATTAACCAATCACGTGAACGCTACCATATCCAAGATCGCGCGCGATTATAATTAGTGGGCGTGGCCTCTGAGCAGCCACTGGAAACCACTAGAAACCCCCTTTATAAGTTCTTAGATCCGCCACTGTATATTAATTATACATTGTGTGTGTTTTCATAAAATAAAAATTATAGTAACAATGACAAAGAAATTTTTCAGAAGCGGTATATACCGACTAGGTGCATGGACTCATATCATAATCACAAATTACTTATGTCATGTCTGATTACGATATGTATCTGCATCTGCACCCGCCCTCACCCTGAGGTCTCGAACTATTAGACATGACATAGCTAACTATAATAGCCTACAAGCAGGGGATATGTATGTGCACAGCTGAGGTTTTGGCAGTAAAATATGTCCTGTAGTCAATAGTGTTTCTAGGGGGGGGAGGCTTGACCCCCCTCGCCTGAAGCTATTCTGCATATATAGATGCGCGTTATTTCCCTAGCAGACTACTTGGGATACTGTATGAATAAGTAAGTGTATACAAGTATTGCTATAAAGTTTTCAGCAGGTGGGCTCGCCGAATAATATGTAATATTGGTTATGTATTTGTGTAATGTAAATGTATGTAATGCCCTGTTTTCTTTCTTGGTTCTCACTAGCCTCGTCCCCAGGCACTCTTGTGCGCGGAGATAAAGGGGCGGCACCACGCGAACGCGCGCGCGCAAAAATCAAATTACAAAGCTGCTTAGATGACCACGTAGGGAATAAAATATTTTGTAGTGTTCGTGCACACTTTATATATGTGTAATTGCTCCACTGAGTCCTGTACACATATGTAGGAAAGCAAAAGTTACCATCAACAGCATACAATATAGACTCTCTATAGCTCGCTATAATGCACAGTCTAGCAATATAGATCTAGTATATAGCAATATGCGTGTATATATAGTAGTCTAGTCTAAGAGCTCTACGTCAGTGTATATGCCTGGGCAGTTTAGCTAAGCAGAACAGAGAAGATCAAAGCAGAAATCAGAGTAACAAGAGCCACTTGAGGCATGAAGCCGCTCGATATAGGGCTGTTATTGCATCCTGACGGGTAGTTAACGTCACAAGTATCATAGAAGTCTCTCACATTGAAATCGGTATCGTCTACTATTTGCTGGACGAAATCGTAGTATACGTCGAGGCAGCAACCCTGGTCCCTAACATCCTGCTCAAGTGCAGATTGGCAAGTGCATACTTTAGTTGTAAAGTAGGTCTCAAAACAAGGGTCTTGAGAATCGAGGCTGTCTATAGCATCGGTATACAGTTGGTAGCACGTATCCCCGTCTTGGTTGGTGCCGCACAAACCGATATAAAAGTCTTTAAAGGGGGCATCATCTCCGTCGAATTCTCCGCAATCGTCGGCAGCACGTATGAAAGCATTGCCACAGCCTGGTATACAGAGCACACTGAAGATTGCGTTGACTTCTGACTGGGAAAGGTTGTCGTCATCACCATCGTCTATATCATTCTCTGCTTTCAACGCAGCAGCATCGCAAATAGCTTCTAAGGTGGCGTTTTCCTTGAAAATTTCATCTATTTTATTACCTATACAATCGTCTGACTGGCGGGTGTGCCCTTTAACTAGAGGAAGCTGCATATGCCTTGTCAGCTTTTGCGGAAGAGTTCGTGGGAAAAGGTGGCCGCTGACCCCATGAAGAAGTAGCACGGCAACAATGAGCACAGTCGGATGCATTGTCAGGTCTGCAAAAACTAGTTACACTCTTGTAGCTTCAATTTCGGGAGTGCACTCTGCTGAATTGATTGCAGTATACGTAGCTGGTCGCAATTGGCTACGGTGTTGATCCTTTTATAGTCTTTGACTGAGTCACGTAAGCACTAGTCAGCGCGCGCGCGCCATCACTCTTATGACCTAAATTTGAAGGATGTAAGGAAACTAGTGCCAAATATCACAGAAACCAGCAAAATGGGGTAGGTTTATCGTATGCGTCTTTACTGCTCCATGCATGCAGCAGCAGAACATTACTTTTATTTCTGCATTACTTGGAGATACAGCCTGTCTTGTAGCCCAGTTTGACGTGTTAGCAGCATGTGTGCAGTCAAACCACAACAAGATTAGGGAGTTTAACTCTGCCTGTGAGCAGTTTTGGGGAATACACTCAGCCAAGAGCAGGTATAGCTATACATGTAAATGAAAATTGTAGTTCTTACCATGGCACTGTAGCATACTTTATTCATTTACTTACACCTTGCTATACGCATTTTCAACTGCTATAACTAATAAGTTAAAGTGTATTTCAGTGGCACCACGCGAAGGCGCCGCAAAATTCTAATTGCAAAACTGCTGAGATAACCACGAAGAGAAAATATTTTACGGTGTTCATGCATGCTTTATATATGTGTAATTGCTCCACTGAGTCCTGTACACATATGTAGGAAAGCAAAAGTTACCATCAACATCACACTATATATAACTCGCTATAATACACAGTCTAGCAATATAGATCTAGTATATAGCTACAGGCGTGTATAAAGTAGTCTAGTCTAAGAGCTCTACATCAGTGTATATGCCTGGGCAGTTTATAATTAGCTAAGCAGAACAGAGAAAATCAAAGCAGAAATCAGAGTAACAAGAGCAACTTGAGGCATGAAGCCGCTCCCTATAGGGCTGTTATTGCATCCTGACGGGTAGTTGACATCACAAGCTTCATAGAAGTCACTCACTTTGTAGTCGCTATCGTCTAGCGCTTCGACGAGTCGTAATAAATATCGATGCAGCAACCCTGTTCTCTAATATCCGGTTGAGTTTGTGAAAGCATCTTCTATTCTTTTGTCTATACACTCGTCTACATCTGACTGGCGGGTGTGAAGCTGCATATGCTTTGTCAGCTTGTGCGGAAGAGCTCGTGGGAAAAGGTGGCCGCTGACCCCATGAAGAAGTAGCACGGCAACAATGAGCACAGTCGGTTGCATTGTCAGGTCTGAAAAATCCAATTATACTGGAAATGCACTTCTTCTCTTCGGCTAAACTAATTGCAATAGCTGGTCGCATTGCTGCAATATTGATCCTATAGTCTTACGATTGAGTCACGTACAGCGCGCGCGCGCGCCATGTATTCTTATGAAGGATGTAAATAAGCAATAAGCAATTTGGATATCGAGTAGAGTGATATCGAGGGC
>OZ019963.1:3470241-3573988 GCA_963970385.1 Theonella swinhoei | reverse complement strand
CTAATATCCTCCAAAAATACAGATCGGCAAATGCAGTCTTCAATATCAAAGTAGGTGTGCAAGCAACGGTCTTGAGAATCGAGGGCGTCTACAGCATCGTCAAGTATTTCGTAGCACTTATCCCCGTTTTCGTTGGTGCCGCATAGACGGATAATAAAGTCTCTTAAGTAGGCATCATCTCCGTCGAAATATCCGCAATCATCTGCAGCACAACATTGCCACACTCTGGTCTACAGAACACAAAGTTCCAAATCAATTAGTAGTTTCTCATTACATTCAATTCACGCCCGCATGCTCATTGAGTTCCTGAATTTTCTCATACTGAGCATGCAACAAGCACATGCGAGAGACCTGGTCTGTAGATTTTCGGTTGAACTTTTAATTAAGAGGATCTAGAAGCAAGAGGTGAACCTAGTGTGCTCTAAATACTTAGTTAAAGCACACGCACGAGAACTCTGCACTTTTCGCACGCTGTTTTCACAGGGAAAATGGTCCATGAATACGGACTTCAACGGGGTCAAAAGAGTCCGTATTTGCACGTGCGCATGCGCACACCGTACGCACGTTGCAAACGTCCGTGTAAGTCTGCAGTGATACTATGGTATCACCACGGACTTACATGGTGTCACTTAGTCTACGGACTTACGCGGACTTTTGCAACGTGCGTACGGTGTGCGCACGGTGACTCTTTTAACCCCGCGGAAGTACGTATTCATGTTCCCTGTGTTTCTTGCCTCGCGGCACAACTGTTCCGCGGGGTTCCCAGGTTTCATCTGTGGCTCCAATTCAATCCTTGCAACCCATCACGGAAAAACTGGAAGCTTCTTTCTTACATTTAAGCGTCAATCGCGGGGAACGTAGCTATTCAGAGCTCTTTAAAAAAATTACCCGCGTACTTCCGGTGCCGCCAGCTACAATTTATTTCAGTGCCATGGTGCCTTTGACACACCCACCCACACCTGGGTGGCTATAATTGTGATGAGAAGATGGATGTCGAGCACAGGTACCACAGTATTTTAACTATACTCTGCCTTTCTCTTGAAACTTGGCATGCATGTGAGGAAGCAAAGGCACGAGTTATAGCCTATGCATCACCTATACTCATGAAATAGGTGGCATATATAGTGAGTTGTTTACTTTATGTTGCGTATAGTTCTAGTGGTGGATATAGGGCAGCAATGATTTCTGTTGTGTCTAGAACTATAATGAATAAAATTGGTTGTAGGGTAATTAGTACATGCTAATTGTTGAATGAATATGATTTCCTAGGCACTGGTAACTACCAAATGGTGTATGGTGTACAGATTGGTTTACTTATCATGTCTGTGCGGCTTATATATACGGTATCATGAGGCCTGTGCATTGCCTATATATTCATAAAATTGGTGGTATAGGGAGTTGTTTACTTCTGTCGTGTAGTTCACACATTTTGGTGCACAGGAAAATCATACACACATTTGGTGCATGTGCCCAAGAAATCTATATATATTCATTTCCACAGTAGTGGTGGAAAGGGCAGCAATGCTTTCTCTAGAACTATAATGACTAATTTTGCTATATGGGTAGTAGAAGGTAATGCTTACTTAGTGTTATATAATTGTTGAATAAATATGATTTCCTTGGGCACCTATAACTACCAAATAGTGTATGGAAGGATTGTGTACATATTAGTGTATTTATCATGTCTGTGTGGCTTATATTTACTTCTCCATCAAAATCTGCCATGCATGTGACCACGAGGAGGCAGAGAATATGTGCGGTTAATAGGCCTGTGAAACACATATACATGCTAGTCATAACAATGGGTGGTATTGGAGTGTACCTGCACATATAAATGGGTGGTATAGAGTGTTGTTTACTAATTAAATTAGTCTGTATATAGATCTAGTGGTGGGAAAGAGTGTAATCACAGCAATGATTTCTTTTGTACTCTGTATCCAGAACTACAATAGATAAAGTGGGTGGTATTGTGGGAATGAATATGATTTTATTGAACACATGCAACAAATGTGCGTATGATTTTCCTGTGCACCTAAATGTAAGCTTACATCTATGCAGCAAAACTGGGGATGCAACAATAATAGCATTTGTAACCCTATAAACATAGAAGATGCAAGGACAGTGTTACACTTTTTGCAGGTAGAGGGTTACATTTGCATGCCCTGCTCATAGTCATAACAATGGGTGGTATTGGAGTGTACCTGCACATATAAATGGGTGGTATAAAGTGTTGTTTACTAATTAAATTAGTCTGTATATAGGTCTAGTGGTGGGAAAGAGGGTAATCACAGCAATGATTTCTTTTGTACTATGTATCCAGAACTACAATAGATAAAGTGGTGGGAATGAATATGATTTTATCAAACACATGCACCAAATGTGCGTATGATTTTCCTTTGCACCCTAAATGTAAGCTTACATCTATGCAGCAAAGCAACAACATTTGTAACCCTATAAACATAGAAGATGCAAGGACAGTGTTACACTTTTTGCAGGTAGAGGGTTACACTTGTTGTTATTGTTGCATAGCTACCATCATTCCCTGCTCTTCTGCATGCATAGATGCTTCCTTGTTTCTATATACTTCTGGCACTTCCATCCCAATATTTTCACTTGATTTTTCAATTGTGCAAACACACGCACGAACTTTACTCCCGCGCACTTGAGCTCCACCCTTATGTCATGCGAGTGGAGCAGAGGAGGTTGTGCACGATGATTAATTGCATCACGTGCGCCATAGAGTTACGCGTACCAACCCCACCCAACCCGCTGAGTCAGCAGTTACAACACTTCGAGTCGCAATCTTTCATTGGGTAAGGCAATGTCAGGGGCGGATCCAGGGGGGAGGGGGTCCATGGACCACCCTCCTTGCACCTCCTGTCTTATACCTGCTAGAACTGCTTGATATTGCGCGCGCGCATGCTCTTTGTACGCGAGTGATTAAACACTTGCAAACGGCCTGGGTACGAGGCTATAAATAGTTCGTTCCCTATTTTGCAGCGACGGAGTGACACAGTATTGACACTCAGCAATGTGATGCAAAGCACCATTGCAGCAATCTTTGTAACTTCTACACTAAGAATTGCTCGAGAATTTAGTTGCTCTTTTCTGCACAGTTTCGAGACTTTTAATGTCCACTAATTATAATAGCTGAGGGCGCCACAAAGGAGAACAATATAGGAGAAGTGAGCGGATAAGGGAGACGTAGAGCCTATGTTTTGCACAAACATCTCTGACCAAGGGAAAAGTGCGACGCACCAGCCCAAGCATTTTGTAAGCCTTTTGTATTATTAGTATATAGTGAGGTCTCCACTGCATGTCACAAGATAGCATTACACCAAGATCCTTTTGGATACAAACGGAAGAGATGATTGTTTTATTTAGGGAGTAGGAAGGAGTTGTTACGTTGTGTTGACTTCTAGTGAAGCGTAAGACATGGCATTTCAACTCATTGAAGTAGAGCTTCCATTCAGATCAGCTAATGAGGATAAATCAGATTGAAGAAAAGCATAGTCAGCCGTAGAGGAAATTGGCATAAAGCATTTCACATCATCAGCATGCAAAGAGCAGAAGGCTGGACTCAGACCGTTTATCTGGAAGGTCATTAATATAAATGAGAAATAGAAGTGGTCCTAAAATACTGCCCTTAGGAACCCCTGAGATAACTGGTAATATGCCTGAATAGGAATTACCAATAGACACAAACTAATGCCTATCTGAAAGGCAGGCTCTATACCACATCCAAAGACTCACTGCCAGTGATGCCAAAGTGCCAGAGTTTAAGTAAAAGTTCATTGTGAGAAACTGAATCGAAAGCCTTCCTGAAGTCCAGATAGATAGTGTCAGTTTGAGGGAAGTTAATGACTGTGTTCCAGAAGATCAGAAGTTGCTGTAGGGAAGTGTGTCCCTTCAGAAAACCGAATTGTGTTAAAGATATAGAACTTCCAATAATGTTGTTGTAGACTAATCTTTCTAGAACTTTAGATACCACACAAAGTAGTGAAATTGGCCTGTAGTTTGAGACTTTCTGTCTCTCTTCAGATTTAAATATTGGCCTTATAAGGTGAGTTCTCCACTCCAGTGGAATGTAGTGCTGAGATAGACTCAGGGAAAATAGGTGGTGGAGAGGTGGATAAAGAGCAATGGCACATTTCTTTAAGGTCTTTGCACTGATGTTGTCACAACCAGAGGCCTTTGATGGATCCAGTGATTTTAGAGCATTGTATACATCCAGTTCAGAGATATCAATCTCACTTATGTTTAATAGGGGAGTAAGCATCTCGCTTAGTGGAGGAAGTTGGAATGAACTTTTTGTAAAAATGGAATAGAAGTATATATTCAATAAATAAGCAGGCTCTGTGATAGTCTGAGATAGCACATCTATCCCTGAGGGTAATGGCAGGTGGAATGGCATTTTGATAAGTGATAGCATGGATGTAGTAGAGGAATTGGTGGTAGTGAAAGACTTAATTAAGTTGGTTTCGTAGTGCACTTTTGCTTGAGCTGTCCTAGACATCAAAGAGGTCTGAGACTGCTCAATTTGAAGTTTGCGATTTGGAGTTGGATGAGATCTATACTTCCTTTTCATTGTACAAAGACAGTTGCGAAGATGTCGGATTTCTGCGTTAAACAATTTCGGGTCATTAATTGTTTCGCTTTAAATTTATTCTTGGAACAAACATAGAAATTGATACAAAAATCATAGATTTAATAGTTGACCAAATGAACTCAATGTCCTGACTCTGAAAACAAACACTAAAATCAAAATCTAATAAGAATGAGCAGATATCAGTAAAATTAGCCTTGGAAAAATCAAATACATACAATGCCTTTTTAAAATTCGTATACTTGACCAAGCAAGTTTCACTATATATTGCGAAACTCTGTTGCTTCTAGCTTGCTCTCTAGTATATAGGAACCTGGACTGAAGGACACCAAGTTGATTGGCAGAGTGTCTCCATCTTGTCTAGTTGCCCGGATTATCACTACAGATTGGTCAAGGAGGCTATTTTAATCAGGACTTCTACTAGTATCCTGAATAGGGACATTGGCACACTCCCTCCTGAATATGACAACCTTGTACAACTCTCTAAGATCTCCTAATCCTTTTAGTTGTCTCCATTGTTTCTCACATTCCATCACTTGCATTCTGTTGTTTACATCCTGTTGTCTTTCTTAGTTTCTGCTCATATTCACTGAGGATGGTTGCTGTATATATAGCTCCCGAAACGTTTGATGTGATAATTGTTTCTTGGCTAGTGTAATCGTTTTTAGTTTTTTCACTAAATATCACCACCTACGTACATATGAACAATCACTTTAAGGGATACTGAGAGAGGCAAGGCAACAACAACATAACAGAAAGGCAAAGCAGCACAACACAACTCACCCAAATAGTAGCATGAATTAAACCTTCCTCAACGTCATACCAAGCACTAGAGCCAGTCTCTCTATGCCCTCAAAGTCAGCATGTTCAATTGCCATCACTCCAGCATCGGCAAACAGAGCTGCTCAGGATAGATAGTCGTACACACACACACACACACACACACACACACACACACACACACACACACACACACACACACACACACACACACACACACACACACACACACACACACACACACACACACACACACTTCAATACTTTTTGTCCTGTATGAAACAATTGTGATATACATGTACACTGATACACTGGTCTGATAGAGAGGTGTCGTGTTTAAACACAGGTACAAAGATTTGTAGCATACACGCACTTTAAATCTGTTTTTGCACATACATGTATACATGTAATGGCACCTAAGTCATGTTGAGAAAGTTGGGTTTTGATTCTAACTAACCACTACTGGGTGTGTGTTGTAAGCCATAGGCTTATTTCCTTTGCACAAGTGATCACCCAGTGTCAACGCCTCTTACTTTGAGTAGTTTACAAGCCAGTATATACAGCAACACTAGTTGTAGCATCTCCCACTTCATCACCTTGTAGTACAGTACTAGAGATATATCTGGGTGGGTGGGGAAGAGGGAAGAGGTATGTATACACAGAACGTGTAGTGGGTGTAGGGCACACACAAAGGATATTGAAATGATAATTTACCCAAAAGGACCTTAGCGGCAAGATTATCCACTCCAATACCCTTTCATACTGTAGCTCCATCGTTAGTGACTTGTACCTCATGAGAGTGGGGGCTAGTTGGCACAATTACCTTGTCTACATAGCTTTACTACATGTATATGCAGATGGTCTGGTTATCATTGCTGAAACCTGTGACCTGCTCAAGGACAAGTTATTAGTATTACAAGAATGGTGTGAAACTAACTTTCTCTTAACTTGTATTTGCAGAACAAAGGTTATGTAAACTATGTATGGAAGTTGATGATGAGATATATTTCTGCCCGAAGTGCAAAGCGACATCTACTGCCTGTATACCAATATATGAAGAGAATTTACCTATTCCTTGAGAACATGAGCACCCAACAACAGTTTACTAAAATAATGTCATCAGGAGGGAGGCATGTTGCCAGGTACATCCACCAATTACGTAATAATTACTATCGTCATGACCACTAATCCTTTAATAACCTATCTCTATTCTCGTACATAGCAGTAGTTTTGCTGTAAGTAATACATGGCAAAAATGTGATGGTTATTTTAACACAAAGTGTTTTACCTCAATTGTATGTATAGTCACTCATTCATGTATTTAACCCTCGGCGCGCATGCGCAGGAGGGTTACGGTAGTTGGGTCTGTGTGTGTGTGTGTGTGTGTGTGTGTGTGTGTGTGTGTGTGTGTGTGTGTGTGTGTGTGTGTGTGTGTGTGTGTGTGTGTGTGTGTGTGTGTGTGTGTGTGTGTGTGTCTGTCTGGTCTGTCTGTTAAGTCACATCTCACCTCTGGAGCGTCTGCTCGTCCCGAAAATTCTGTCACATACTCAGCGGGCAACAGAGGTCAAAATATTTGTGGGGTTTTCTCTGAAACCCCTCCGTTCAAAAGTTATGGCGTCATTTGCTTACCCGTGACATCCTAGGGTATTGCAGCGACATTCCGCGCACTTTTTCGACAGCATAGCCTTCTAAGGGTCCTAAAAAGGCTTAACAATAGGCTAAACACTACCTGGAATACGACTGATGTAAGGCAGCAAGCTTCTTTCTCTTTAGTCTCCGTTTTTCCTCTAAAGTCTGCCGTATATTTTCCGTTACACGTAATTAGAGTGGGTTTCAATAGCGCGTGCGCTTTCAAGGATGCGTCATCTAGCGCGTGAGTTTTTAAGGATTCTAGCGCGTGCGCTTTCAAGGATCCGCGCACGCTCGTACGCCGAGGGTTCTGCACTTTAGTGCATTCATTGCACTATATACGGTACATGTATAGCACCCAAATACCCTTTATGTTATAACATATATATAGAGGGTATATTTGGATGCTAAGAGATCAAGTAAGCTTATGTGTACATGGGGTCACTAAGTAGTACCTACCACTGTAGGTGTATGGGTGTTATATTATGGAACAGACTTTAAGTACTCGTATTGTATACTCCAGTGGATGTATGGAGTTTTGGTTGCTGTTGCCTATCAGCCAAAGATTTTTTTAGGTTTATTGCAGGCAACAGGATGGCTGTGGCTAAATGTAAGATAAACCAGTGAATAAGGAGGCTAACAGCAAACAAAATAACTCACATACTCCCCTCCTCCCTCCCTAGCAACAAAGCTTTCAATATGCTTATCATTAATGAACTGCTGAGATCTTTCCTGTGTATTATGTACTTTAGATCAACAGATACATGTAGAGTAACCATGTAGCGAACATGTAAAGCCTGTCGTGTGTAGGTAGTACCTGTGTAAAGAATGTTATACTTTCTATCTAGGTGGTTGGAGTGTTATCAATGTAACAGGTGATGGGACAACATGGGGATTGGACAGTGAACAATTTATTAGAGAAAAGAGGTTGGGTAATGCAGCATTCTACAGGTCACTGAGTTTACCCTCGAGGTATGTCCAAAAGATGGCTGGCTGCTCGTTGCCAATATTATTACAAATTAGTGAATTCATAGTTGGTTTGTCTGCCATTACTTCACAATATAATATGTTAGAGTTATATACAGATATTTACACATTCATGTGTATATATAGAATCATTTCATTGGTAAGCTGTATATAGTTTTAATAGCAGCATATTTACCATGTATGTATTGAATGAGGGAGTATATTGCAGTCATTGTGTATGAGCATATTATGCTGATGGATTTATGAGACATGTAGATTACTGAGTAAGAAACCTATATACTGCACGTCCTTCCCATGCAATTGGAGGTAGGTGGGGCTGAAAGTTGTATTGGACTTGTTGTAAATAATTGCTCTCTCTACCATATGTGACAACTGGTACATGTTGTTTAAACACTTTAATAATAATGATTGCATATATTGAAGTGCATGGCTATACAAATGTATATGCAAAGTAAATCAGTCTCCGCCACATATCGCTTTATTGTCAGCTTTAACAATGCATCTGACATGGTAAATGTATGTAAGTGAACTCAACTAATATCTGTTATTCCTTCTTCAGAGAAGAGGAGGAGAGGAGCTTATTGTTACAGTTTTAGCTGAATTATTAGGAATGAACACTACAGAAATTCAGCAAGTGGCTGCAGATATTATCGAATTTGAATCGAAATTGGCTCAGGTTCAATATTCATATAATATGCACTATATATACTTGCTCCAATGTATATGTCCTTAATATGCAATAGATATGGGTTGACACTGTTATGGAAGATCGCAGCATGAACAGCACGGTAGGAGATCTTTATCTGCTCTGGCCGGAAGTAAGTACACTGCTATTCTCCTATATCTGTGTTTCATGTGGTAAAGCCATTCCATTGTTGAAGGATGTAGGGAAGGTATGTAATGCCATCAATATAGAATCTGGGTGCATCATGTTCTGTCATTTTTTGGCTATTAATACACTCCTTATTTACATACAGCATGACTGGCTGACGGTTCTGCGTGACATTTTTGCTCCATCTAGTGTGAGGATATCTCCCTTATCTATAGTCACTGTGGTAACTCCAGACTACTTCAGAAACCTGAATTCAGTGATACGGAACACTTCCATCAAGTATATACATACACTCTCTGTAAAACATTTTTACAAAAGATTTTCCTATATATATGCAGTGTACTGGAGAATTATGCCAAGTGGCAAACCACATTAACGATAGCAATGGCACTGTCAGTTGACAATACCATCAGAGAGACCATGAATCAATTCAAGGAGACTTTCCTGGCGAAACCATCCATGGAACAGAGACAAGAGTGTGTGTCTTATGTAGAATCTGCAATGGGATTTCTTTTTGCCGAGCACATTCTTCCATCTGGATCCAAAGTAAGTGGCTGAGTGATGGGGAGGGAGGAAGGTATATAGGCTGAATTTCATGACTTGTAAATCTTTTACCACCTGTAATTTCTTATACTTGACTGTAATGCAGTGCATATGACACTTAGTATGGCTTGCTATATTCTAGGAAGCAGGTGTGGAGCTTGTGACAGAGGTGATGGAAGGACTGAGGCAGAGAATCACGGAAGTAGACTGGCTGGATGATGGGACCAGGCAACTGTCTATTGAGAAGGTTTATAAACACTTCTGCATGTGCGTTCTGTGACACATGCGCCGAGGGTTCTGCACTTCAGTGCATTCATTGACAATTTAATGGCTGTTGAACAAATGTTGAGAGGAGAGCCACAAAGGCGCATACCATATAGACTCATAGACTGAGTATATCATTATGTTGTTATTTCAATCTAATATGACTCAAGGATATCATGTTAGGACATGTGGGTCCAATTATATAATCACTCAGCTGCAGCCAGTAAATTATGGTGATGAAAATGTACAGGTTGAATATTTACATGTGCTGTTGTTAATTTCCAAGTTAAATGTCAGCCATTGTACACAGCATTCTGTCTGAACATACAAGACTGCAACTGAGATAACTATACATTTTTGTTTAACTGCCATTGTCATTTACATGAATGAGTGACTACACATGCAATAATAAAAGCTGTATTGTTTTGTTCTGGTTTGTTTTGTTTACTTGTTCTTTGTATGCCTTCTTTTGTTTCATTGTAATGTGTCTTGTTCTGTTTTGTTTACTTGTCCTAAGTTTGCTTTCTTTTGTTTGCTGTAATTTTTTTTTTTGGTTTGACTTTAGTGCATTCATATAGTGGAAAAAATAATAAAAGCGCCTGAGCGTATTCGCGTAACGCATGAGTGAGAGGTAAAATGGTCCCCGACACAAACCAAGGCACCGAGAAGCAAAGGTACCACCTAGACAGGGAACCCCTTAGGCTGGGGGTCCGCCCCCCAGCAGGCCCCCCGCCTTGGCTATTCTGTAAGCGCCCATGGATCCTCCGTGTCCATGCGCATGGGCGCTTTCCTTACTTGCGCCATGAACCGAACGGCGGATCCTATATAGCTGAAAGGTGTCGAATGCCAATACGAAACGCTCGCTTTGATGCGCTTTAAAAAAAGCGTAGACTAGAGTGTGCTGTCCAAGCGATTGACCAACTTCCGGCTCTAAGATTGTTTGCAGGCACTCTGCATATATCTGTTGCTGATACTCCTCTTGTAGAGTGTCATTTTATACAGACTGTAAGCTTGTCCTTGCAGCAGAGGTCTACGTCCTTTTGTCATTATGCATTCGTATTTATAGCCTGAATAAGGCCAATGGGTGAAACAATGCTAGTATTAGATCTGTTAAGGGGGCAGTTATTAGACTAATAATTATATATGGTCTCCACTTCCAGATCAATGGTTAACTGCACAATCTCCAAATGCACACATCATATCCATATCTATGTAGCTTATTTTCCTGAAACCTTCCATGCATGTGAGGAGACATTGGATTTAGATAGGCTGAGGCCTCACCTATATGGATAATTACACAGTATGGTAGTATTTGTATAGTGGGAGAAGGAATGTAAGGGCAGCATTGGGTATAGAATATCAATATGAGTAACAGTATGAAAGGTCCAGGATGTAATAAGCTAAGAACCTACAGATTATTAACCCTCGGCGCGCATGCGCAGCGAGGGTTACGGTAGTCGTCTGTGTGTGTGTGTGTGTGTGTGTGTGTGTCTGTCTGTCTGTCTGTTAAGTCACATCTCACCTCTGGAGCGTCTGTTCGTCCTGAAAATACTGTCACGTACTCAGCGGAGAACGGAGGTCAAAAAATTTGTGAGGTTTTCTTTGAAACCGCTCCGTTCAAGAGTTATGGCGTGAAACGCAAGCGAAAGAGCCAATATGCTAATTAGATGTAGCCTACTCTGGCTTACCCGCGATCAGGTTTTCCTTTTCGATGTACAGCGAAGCACCAGCAGTTACTGCATGAGACATTACAAGCATGGGTACGTATACTGCTCCGGTCAAAGCTGTAGCGCTTCCAGCAGTGTACAGAGTCAACTTCAGAGGCGGCGGCAGCAGTTCAGAGTTGGGGGGGCGAGATTGTCTATACCACATATAGCCTCGCGGAGCCACGCCCTCCCCCGAGAAGGCGTGGCTCCGCGAGGCTAATACGTACGCGCACGCATTACGCAATTTGCAATAAAGAGATGGGCTACTAGAGCTGTAATCTGCACGCGTGTATATACGTGTAGTAGTATATAGCGCATTTTGAAACGCATCGAGTGCATGCAGCAGCAACACACATTCCGTCGTCATAGCTCCTATTTTATTGGGGGGGCGAGGCCCCCCCTACTGGAATATTGGGGGGGCGATCGCCCCCCCTGCCCCCCCTCTGCCGCCGCCCCTGAACTTGCAATATAGCACATGCCCTTTCCAGCATTCGCTCACGCTCCAATGTTCAAACCACTGCATTACGGGTGGATCTCACAAGACGAATTGGCTCTCATTCATTGGCGATTGAGGTGGGTCGATATCATAAGCCATCACCACTCCCAGTTGAGGAACGCCTCTGCAGTTGTTGCCAAACCATAGAGGATGAGCTTCATTTGTTATGCATATGTCCCAAGTATTCTGATTTGAGAGAAGATCTAGAGTCTGCAGTACGACAATATTACCCAGGATATGCAGTTTTGAGCACAGACCAGAAGTTTTTGTTCCTCTTACAGTCATCACATCCACAAGTTAACAACTCAGTAGCATTATATGTTTATAAATCCTTTAAATACAGACTTAATGACTGATAAGCCACCCTGGCTTATAGTGGTCTATATTATTATTATTATAGTAACGTTTACTTAGTACGCTTTAGTGATTTCCTTGGATACTTGAATAAGAGTATGATGGTGCCGTGTATATAGTCCATTGGGCCTATACAATCACGCACCGCAGATAACCTCCAATGTAAACTTCTTGTTGCAAGGGTCAATCCTAACGGAATCGTTCATATTTAGTCTACCTACACATGCTGTACTCTCATAAATGATGCCATAAACTCAAGGTCTAACTCATATATCTTGTTTAGATATAGTTAGGCCATGCAAACTACATTGTTAGTTTCTCGCCCACCTACAGCCGGAAACGGACGCGGGAGGGAGGTCATTATTCATTATTCATTATTTTGGTTAGCCCATCTTCTACCTGCACAACTGTCCATGGAACGTGAGTTCGGCCAGGGACTAACGAGCGTTAAGCTACTTTGTCTACCTCTTCCGAATGACGTGTTAATGGCTTCCCCGTTGCGCATAATTGATAGTGCAGAGAAGAGAAACATTTAGATTTAATGATGCTGGGCAGTACGTGCCATGGGGACAACATGAACATCGGTCATCGCTATATATACTGCTACACGGTACAGAGCTGAGAGATGACACTACCATATGTGCGTTAATGATCAGGTCAAACTAGAAATCGTGATTGGAGATTCCCTTTTTTTCATACCGCCGACTCAATAACATAGCCCTTTGTTTCATTCAAATATTTTGCATTTACCTTTTGCGCGCGCGCGCTTGCGCATCGAGGGCATACGGCTGCAATACATCTAATTGGCTCAGTGCATCCTGTCAGTCAGGGCAATGAAAAATAAAAATACTACTACGGGCAAGTGTTTAGCACTTTAGTACTGTTCATTCTTGTAGTAATTAGATGGTCAACTGCTGCACTGTTCGTGCTTGCATATTCTTGCACATATATGCAAAGGTTATCAACAGTATACAATCTATATAACTCGCTATGATACACAGTCTAACCTATAGATCTACGTAGTATCGGTATAGAGTCCATGCGTGCATAGAGTACAAAATAATGAACATCAGTGCATGTATGCAGGGTTTAGCTAAACACAACAGAGAAAATCAAAGCAGAAATCAGAGTAACAAGAGCAACTTGAGGCATGAAGCCGCTCCCTATAGGGCTGTTATTGCATCCTGACGGGTAGTTAACCGTTATAGCATCATACAGCTCACTCAGTTTGAATTTGTCTTCAAAGCGCGCTTCAAAGGCATCGTGGTAAGGATCGAGGCAGCAACCCTTTTCCCTAACCTCCGCCAAAAGTAAAGATCGGCAATTGCATTGTTTATCATCGAAGTAGTCGAAATAACAATCAAATTCGGATAATATGGTGTTATTCACAGTGTCGACAAACGATTCGTAGCACTTATCTCCGTTTTCGTTGGTGCCGCATAGACCGATAAAAAAGTCTCTTGAGAGAACATCATCATCTTCCTCGAATTCTCCGCAATCGTCGGCAACACTTAAATAAAAATTGCCACATTCTGGTCTACAGAACCAACTAAAGGCTGCGTTGAATTCTTCTTGGTTCAGGTCGTCGTCGTCGTCATCGTTATCGTCGTCATCGTCGTCGTCGCCGTTGTTGATCGCAGCTTGTAGCAAACCAGTCACGCAAATAGACGGTAAGGTCTCGTCCCGAAGAGCTTCTTCTAGTCTTTTGTCTACACAATCATCTGCATCTGCATCTGACTGGCGGGCGTGATATTCAGGAAGCTGCTTTATCAACTTGTGCGGAAGAGCTCGTTGGAAAAGGTGGCCGCTGACCCCATGAAGAAGTAGCACGGCAACAATGAGCACAGTCGGATGCATTGTCAGGTCTGCAAAAACTAGTTACACTCTTGTAGCTTCAATTTTGGGAATGCGATTCTTCTCTTCTGCTAAATTAGCTGGTTGCAATTTTGAGAGTATTACTGCGGAGTTGATCCTTATATAGTCTTTGAACTATCGGAATGCACTTTTTCGAATTCCCTTCTGCGATAGGTGTATTATAGTGGAAATACTATATATACATTCTACACAGTCTATTGTATTCAGACACACGCAAGTATATACATATCTTTGTCTACCACAGAAGCCATAGAGATCGCACGCAGAGTAACTCCCTGAAGACAACGCCCAAAAAAACATCATCGCGCATGGTTAATAAGCTATACTGTGCATGGTGTATGGTCATACAACACCGGTACCGTACTGTGGTATACACAAACAACACTAAACCGTCTCGAGGGGATTGTGTTAGTAACCATATAATCATGAAACATGCTACTGAAGATAGCCATACAAAATGCTATAAATTATAAGCTGTGCACATTACATAATATGATGATTTTATATAACAAGGGGTCTGTCTATATTATAAAACACTTCAACCACTTAACAATATATACTCAAACCCTTCTTGCAATCAAGGTTGATGATCTACTGTAACAGGGAGTTAATATGGATGATACCCATCAAGGCTACGATAGTACCCTTACTTGTTCATCTTGAGAAGGAACAGTACAAGTTGGGAACTCACAAGTTGGGAACTGGTTCCGCAGATTTGTATTGGAGGTTAGGAGGCAGGAGGAAACTGAGTACCCTCCAAACACATTTTATTAAATATTGTGGGACCAGTAGCTATAGCTAAAGAGTAGCACATTTTCATTAATACTGAAGGATGTAGAAATGACATTGCATAAAATCAAAGAGGTGTATAGCTATGCTGCAAGAGAGAAGACTATGGCATGAAACAATAATACCATTAAAATGATGTATGCAGGGAGGTAACGCATGGATCACTGCCAAAAAATGGTTGCAATTGGTTGCTTACAAACCTTGTTATGTATCTCAAGTGACAATAATACTCACAGAGGACATCACATACAGAACCTCAACTGTAGCTACTGTACTGGTCTATATAATTGAAGAGTAACTCATGGTTAACACCTAAGTTGCAACATAAGTATTTATGACTATACAACTTTCCAAGAAGTGTATAGTATATCAGGAATTTTGTCTGAAAGTGACAATAATAGTCATAGAGGACATCACATACATATTAACCTCAACTCTGTACTGCACTGCTCTCAGACTAATTAATGGAGGAAGCTTAAGACCTCATTGTTACCTCATATTCATATTTACCAGTTATGTATATATATGGTACATAATTTTCCAAGAAGTGCATAGTAGCTATATCCACAGGAAGTTTGTCTAGCCTCGCCTTCCCCGCTGCGCGTAATTGTTGATTATGCGGGGGAGGGAAACGGGGATGAAACGTCACGTGAGCGCCCTAGCGCGCGCCGCTGTTGACCTTAATCATATACTCGCGAGAGCGACGTACGTGGCTTGTGAGTATGGGGTGTATATATGCTAAACTTACACTGGCCTAAGTCTAGCTCTATTCTCGAGCGAGAAACTTAGCGACTTCGAGGTCACGCTACGCGTCATCCCTCACATGATGTTTCATCCCCAGCCTTCCCCGTGCACAATTACGCGCAAGGCCTAGGGGAAGGCCTGGGAACCGAGGCTAAAGTTTGTCTGAAATTGACAATAATACTCATAGAGGACATCACATACATAACTTCAACCGTATGGCACTGGGGGAAGTAATTCATGGTTATCATGCGCACTTCATGGAATTAAGGTTTCAGTCATAACAATATGAGGTTACTTCCTACTATATTTGAATAAATTGGTCATGGTATGAGCACATGATTGAATTTATCATATTTCAGTCAAGAACAAGGGTCCTGGGAAAGAAGCATCAAAACCAATATTATTAAGAAGAGGCTATATTACTGACCCAGCACTTCCTTCCACAACTAGGGTTGTGTAATGAGAGATGAAAGCTGGTTTGAGTAGTGTGGGTGCATAATCTGAGCAAATCTGTTCCAAAATTCTCTCCTTCCACCATAGATTGATGGGGAGCTCTCCCAACTCTCCAAAACAGACATGTTAGGTGCTACACTAGACAGATGGAGTAGCCATAGCTAGTCTGGCAATAGAGACTTGAAGATATACCATCCCTCCTACTCCTCCAGAACATTACATACTGCACCAGTGAAAAAGTAGATGATGATCTCTATTTTACAACCACTTGGATAACTATAGAAAAAAGTATTTATAATATAGCAGTGCAATACAATGCATGGAAAAATGTGCTTTTTGAGACTAACAACAGTCCAACAATTAGAAAATTAGGTTGGTAGCTATACTTTTTCTAGTTTGAGTGTAGGAAGCTTAAGAGTGCTCTCTATGTATTTTTTGACTAATGAGCCACCTTGGACCTCTGTATGTCATAATAATACATACATATATTATAGATAATAATACATACATATATTATATATATCATACTCAACAATACTCACAAGCCAAGTACATCGAACGTCTCAGCTCTCGCCAATGGCTTTGTTGTTTAATATTCAGGCACCAAAATGGGATGGGCAATTTTAATTAATATGTATAGCGCTGTAACATTCTGAGAGTAAGAGTATGGAGAAGGTCCGGCGATCTGAGCAGACAACCGCGAACGGAGTAGTAAATCACACGTGATACTCGTAATACTAGTAACCATATACGTATACTTCACTAGCGCAAGTTTCGCCATATATATAATATAATATTATTTCGAAACTCAATGTCAGCTGTTGCTTCAAACTTGCTCTCTAGTATATAGGAACCTACTATGGCCCGCCGGTGGAAAATAGATGTTGACGCCATAGTTGGCGTAGGAACAGTCTACCGAACGAGCAAAGCAGTCTCCGCTCATGTCTCAGGCGATCACGATGAGGCGAAACGTCAGTGGACTGAGGCAGGAATAAATTTGGCAGGCGATGCGCTTGGAATGGTCACAGCAGGAGCTGGTAAAATGATAATGAATAAAGTAGGAAGAAAGGCGGTTAAAACTGCTGTGAAAGCAGCAACTAATCGGCAAGAGGTATATACTTTTAGCTTAGCATTTTAGGTCTATAACTGCATGTATAATGACATTAGCTGTACTGCTATTAATACAGATATTTCAAACTGCAAAAACGAAACTGACCAAGAAGGCAATGAAAGCCTACGCAGAAATACTTCAATAAAAAAACGGTACAGAAAACTGCAAAAGAAGCCGTGAAAGAGGCACTCGTAGCCTACATTAAGGGTGACAGTTTGGACGATGTTATTGATGACAAGATGGAGAGTTTTATTGATGACAAGATGGAGGATCTTCTGGACAAGGTTGCAGATGCGACAGGAGCAAACAGAGACGAACTTAATGAACTTGAAGAGCAAGAGATCATTGAGCTAGCTCAGACTGTTGTGGAATACGATGATTGTTATTAACTCCCTGTAGTGTTCTTAGACATTAGCATGTACATGTAACACCAAAAACCATAAGAGAATAACATAGTGTTACTGAGTAGTTATAACCACTTGCATTGTAGTTAGTTGCGGACACATAACTAAATGACATGATTTAGGAAGCAGTGAGAATCTATCCCTTCATATCATGTATGTACTCAACACTAACCATGTATTCGTGAGGGCATATGTGAGCACTATTCTTTTCCTTCACATCTAGTCAGACTATTGCAGTCACAATTTTAATATATAGCCATACAGGTGACATATAATACATAATGATGTCACTATGATGTCATAGCCTAATGACCATGGTCTGGGGCTCTCTTCCTGCAGAAAACAATAACAACAATAAGTCTAAATAACACTATATCCACTACAGTGAAATTGAATACAAGTGTTGTATTGTGTTTGAGTCTACAGTGATAATGGTAAAAGTTAAATAACTCGTGTTGTGTTGTGTTTGAGTCTCTAAGTGTGACTCATTTAAGTACTCAAACAATATACACAGAGCCTTGGGAGTGGTGTTTTCTCAGAAGAACACATGCTAATCGACACATCTTTTCTCTCTGTCTCTATAATATGCACGTGTATTCATGTTCTCGAATCAGGACACCACATTATCAGTTCACCTTCAGTTCCCAAGTATCTGGACTAAATAGGCACTACATACCTTGGTGCAGAACGGAGTAGGTTGTCCACTCGCAGTATCATCTCAGCAGCCTCTGCGGCTGATAGCAATACTTGTCTCTTCACTTTGAAAGACTCTGTGATGCCAAGAGCAGCCATATCACCAACACAACCTTTCACCATGTCTAGATGAGAGGGAGGGGGAAGGAGGGGGAGGAGAGGGAGAGGGAGAGGGAGGGAGGAAGGGAGGGAAGGGAGGGAGGGAGGGAGGGAGGAAGGGAGGGAAGAAGGGAGGGAGGAAGGGAGGAAGGGAGAGAGGGAGGGAGGGAGGGAGAGAGGGAGGGAGGGAGGGAGAGAAGGAGAGAGAATTTGCAATCTCCCATCTTGCTCTACATGTATGTATGAATACACATGTAAGCATGCATGCACGCACACATGCACACACAAACTCTGTAAAACCACATCTCACCAAGGCCCATGGTGGTCTTATCATTACTGTGGAGTGCTCTTAACTCAGACACAAGCTGTGAACTGTCATAGCCAGCATTGTCGGCAATGATTGTAGGAAGCTAACAGAAAAAAGACACATAATATTGAAATACAATTATGTAGAATATATATCATGATTGGGGCTACTATAATCCCTTTACTTGTCTCAGTGCTCTGGCAAATGACTCCATGGCCCGAGCTTCCTTCCCAGGTGTTTTATCAGCTAATTTCTGTACAGCATTAGCCATTGCCATTTCAGACGAGCCTGAAAAGAGACAAGAGCGGAATTTTGGTTGCTCTCATGTTCTCAAAATCCTAGTTGACTTCTGTACCATTGAACACATACATGTACACATGTGCATATATTTCATACATGCATGTAAAAAAAACACATCTGGTGGGGCCAGAGAAGCTAAGCGATCCCTGGACAGTGCTGTTTCCAGCTTATTAGCTCTCATCAGCAGGGAATACGCACAACTTGTCTAGCACACCACCAGTTTATATACGCAAGGCGCACCAGAACACTAGTGGTCCAGCGGTTTCAGAACTAATGAGATTCATCCACCACATCATTACCTACGTATTGCCTGCCCCGCCTAGAGCAATATACTGGGCAAGGCCCCTTATTCAAAAAAACACCAATCACACACATACCTCCTCCATGAACAATTCTTGTCTCCTTTACCGTCTGCTGCAACACACAGAGGGCATCATGCAGTGAACGCTCAGCCTCATCCAAGATCTGCTGTGTGGCACCTCGAATGACGATGGTACACGCCTCCCCAAGGGCAACACCAGAGAAGCGTAACAGCGAGTCTTCCCCTATCATTATCTCCTCAATTAGCTTGCAACTACCAAGCTTGACTTTACCAGGACTGTCAAAGGTTGATACAATATCACCACCTACGTACACGAACAATCACTTATGAGAGGCAAGGCAACAACACAACAGAAAGGCAAAGCAACACATTCGCCCAATGTACATGTAGTAGTAGCATGAATTAAAAACCTCGTTAAATCATACCAAGCACTAGAGCCAGTCTCTCTATGCCCTCAAAGTCAGCATGTTCAATTGCCATCACTCCAGCATCGGCAAACAGCTGCTCAGGATAGTTGTAGATCAGCTGCCTGTGGACACACACACACACACACACACACACACACACACACACACACACACACACACACACTTCAATACTTTTGGTCCTGTATGAAACAATATACATGTACACTGATACACTTCAGGGGCGTAGCCAGGATTTAGAGAGTGGGGGGGCTCAGTGACGTTTAATGATAATTAGTCGCGCGCAAAGCGCGCCGAAATTTTTAAGCCACGCCCTCATTTTGAGATCATTGGACCATGATCGCGAGATGCGTAGCTCCAGCAGTAGCTACACGTACACTGTAATGCTGTACCGAGTGCTATAGCTACTAGAGGGCTCATTTAGAGGCGAACCCGCTATATAAGATTTATTTGACCTACTTCGGCGTCTCGTCTGTATGCAGTTTTAGCGAAACGATCCCGAGCATGTTACTATCATGCTTGTCAGGCCAAGCGATGATGAATATGCATCCATGCACGGGTGGTAGTTGTCCTTTGAACTACATGTATATAAACGCCGAAGTTTGTTATTGTACATGCTACGAATCTACTGTAGCTAGAAGCCTCAGTGCTGTGCTTAGCTAAGCCGAAGGTGCGTCACAAATACATAGTACCAACTTCCTGGGATATGCTAGTGCGCAACTGAAAGGGGGGTGCTCGAGCCCCCTCTGCCCCCCCCTGGCTACGTCGCTGCACTTTGCACTCAGCTCGCCTAAGCCTATCATTTTGAATCACTACCAAAGGATGTACAAACTAGGCCATGTACATACTCCTAGGTGAACGCTACTTTTTGCCGTGCAGAGCAAGCCCACCTAGTTGTGATAATGGGCAGCTTTGAAAATGTCAGTGTGCACCAAAAAATAAACTCATTACAGTATGAACATCACAACATAAATACCTACACATACATGTACACACGTTATAGAAAAATCAGCCTGTTGTCATGACTAGGTTGGCCTGCTCTGCTCGCCAATTATGTATACATGATTGTGGCAGTACCTGTTAATGAAGCAGTCAATATTGTGTTTCAATATATTCTCAACCTTCTCCTTCATCTTGTTCTGCAGTGCAGCACATTTCCTCACTAGCTCATCAGAGTATATATGCAATTGGTGGACTTACCTTTTCAGCAAGTTCTAGCTCGGCTACTTTGGCAGTTGAATCCACCCTTACTTTATGTCCAAACACCTTGAAATGTGGGGTAGAGGGAGAGACGAAGGGAGGGGAGAGGGAGGAAGGGAAGGGGGGAGAGGGAGGGAAGAAGGAGAGGGGATGAAATGGAAGGAGGGGAGGGAGGGAGGAAGGAGGAAGAGAGAGAAGGATGAAGGTGGAGAGGGATGAAAGTGACACAAGGCTTTCCATTTCTACCTTAATCTTGTCAGTATCCATGGCAGTATTAGCGATGAGTATACGAACATTCTCCAGTCTCTTTGGCTGGTTGACTCCCACCTTCTTCTCCAGCAGGAAACCTGAGGCAGATAAGACAGAGTGGGAGCAGTGAGCAAGATGGAGAGGAACACGAGGAGGCAGGGGGCGGGCCACGGGAGGGGCAATGAGTGTGGACATGAGACTAGCTCACCTTCCTCCAGATACGAGTCTTCCAACCCTCCTCCCAACTTCTTGATCACCTGTATGGCTTCTAAATTGCCCGACCCTTTGAGTCTTTCTACGGCCTCCACGGCCAGCTTGGCAAAGAAGTCCTTGTGCTGAGTCAGGATCTTGGAGCTGAGTGTGGTCCTGGCTATGTTCATTAGGTCCTGTTAAAGACAGGGGCAGTGGTACATGGGAGAGAATATCATATATACACTCTCCAATCCATCCCAACTGCTTTGTTGGTATTTTCATGGACAAGCAGATATAGGGGGCTAAGGGCTAGGGACTACCAAGCACCTTGTACATGCATGTATATGTATATACACAGCACTGACCACAAGGATTTGTAATGTACATGCATACAGTTTTTTTTTACATGAACACATACTTAGCCACTAACTACAGGTACAGGCATGTAAGAGGCCACAACTAGCACTCCACAACCCACCCAGCGTAACGTCGTAACACAGTACACATATTACTATGGAAACACATGTGCAGAGCACACTAGCTACATGTATACTAGAGATAGACAAACAAGACATATATGACACAGACCAGACAAAAAAGCATATAACACAGAGACAAGATACGTCATATACATGTATATACATATATAGAGACAGTCACGCATCCTGTAAGAAGGGAACGTAAGTACCAGTACCTCTTTGAACTTGGTGGGGTCTCCACTGTTGTCCTTGGCAGTGGCAGTGAGTGCAGCACGAGCACAGTCCGTGGCCATTCTCCACCCTGCGATGATGGTCTGGGGATGGATCTTACTGTTCACCAGATGCTCTGCTTCCTGCCACGGGAGGGTTAAAAAACATTTAACAAGTCACTAGGTCGGATAGCAGGGTGGTATGTTAACACTACTGGTATAAAGATATGTAGCATACATGCACTTTAAATCTCTTCTTGCACGTACAAATGTATAATATAGGTTTGACAGAATGTTGAGAAAGTTGCATTTTGATTCTAGCTGACCACTACTGGGTGTGTGTTGTAAAAGCCATAGGGTTATTGACTTTGCACAAGTGATCACCCAGTGTCAACGCCTCTTACTTTGAGTAGTTCACAAGCTAGTACAGCAACACTAGTTGTACCATCTCCCACTTCATCATCTTGTACTAGAGATATATCTGGGGGGGAGGGGGGGGGGGGGGGGGGGCAGTGGGTATAGAGTACACACAAAGGACTTGAAATGCCAACTCACCCACGAGGACCTTAGCAGCAGGATTATCCACTCCAATGCTCTTTAATATGGTAGCTCCATCGTTAGTGACTTGCACCCCATGAGAGTGGGGGTTAGTTGGCACCATTACCTTGTCCTAGAGGCAGAGGGAGGGGGAAAGGGTAAAGTCGGACAGTTCTCTTTAGGGGTACACATACATACCATTCCTTTGGGCCCGAGAGTGCTCTTGATGAGGTCTCCAATAGCAATGGCACCAACAAAGGCCGACTGACAGTGAGAAATACAAGTGGTAATACACATGCACATTGGATCCATTTTGTAAATGATACAGAGATATGTTGATGTCTTACAAGAGCACAGCCTAATTTCTATGGTTTAATGATCCTTGTCCCATTGCCACTAACATATCAAACCATGACTACATATTCTCTATTCACTCACCAGCCTGGCTGTCTCTCCTTTGTCCTCCTGTGCCCCGGCTTGAAAGATCTGCACTGGATTCAGACTCACCTACATACATGCAGAATGGAAGCAGTACATATATACGTATATGTCTTATATTATAACTTCAACTGGATTACACAGGCTTTAGATAGTACGTTGCATACGACACAGCTTTACTCACCATCTTTGCTAAAGGACACGTGGGTGATCACGCGATCGCGACTACTGCAGTGGGTCGAAGTTCAATAGGGCGTGTGCATTATTATTCATCGTTAAAATAGAATTACGGTCGGGGGTGTGGACAACATATCTATCTTAACAGTTAGGTCTCAGTGGAGCGTCTGTTCGTCCTGAAAATACTGTCACGTATTCAGCAGGTAACCGAGGTCAAAAAAAATTGTGGGGTTTTCTCCTCGGTTTTCTCTGAAACCGCTCTGTTGCAGAGATCCAGTACTCCCTCCGTTGAAAGCCATACGTACAGTCGTTCCTGCAGAAAGCGTGCATGCGCATTGTAGCTGCATTCATTTATGGAATGTAGGAGGAAAAGGGAGTCTAATCTCTATCTGCGGGGCTGGATGACTCATACGTTCTATCAGCAAGCCTCACCATTACCCCTTCCTCCGTATTCCTCCGCGAATAATAATAATATTCATAGCAGTGACCCAGAGGGCATATGCAGTGTATTACAGAAAAAATATGATATAGAGTCTACTATGAACAGATACATGTAAAACACACTTTGATGAGATAAAGACATGCAGAGTCTATGGCTAAGCACTGAAATCAACATTCCATAAAGAGTGACAGTTTGACATTTTTGAACACATATCAAAAATGGAGTCAGAGTTTCCCTCACCAAGGGCTGAAATGAGGTCTTTACATGAGAGGTCTTCCAAGAGATTAGGGTGTGAGGTGCAGGCATGTTCGAAACATGTGATACTGTCAGTAATTTTACCGCACTGAGAACATTTAAAACAAGATATTGGACGGCTCAGTTCTTTGAATAAAGATTGAAAAGTTCGGGTACCTTTTACACCCCTGTCGAGGGCAATATCCCACAGGCGACTATATATATATCACGTAGCACATGCGCAAGTGCGGTGCAACAAAGTAAATTGGAAAAATATTTAAGCAGCTGCAGTAGTTTGCTAGCTTTATTTAACTATAAGTACATCATTTTTTCTGCTTATGCTCCACATGGCTATATATAGAGTCATGAGTTGTTCACATCAGTCTCAGAATCCAAACAATCATTTAGCAGTGGCTTAAACTTCCGAAATATTATGTAGGACAAGAAGACAGCTAAAACCACCACAGCAATGAAGATCAGGAGGAAGTAAATCACGATAACTGCAAATGAAGATCGAAACACATCATTTCCACAGAGGTTCTTGTTTCCTTCCCATTTTTCAACGTTGGGTAGAAGATGCGATGCCACATAGAATGAGTAGATCATATCTGCAATTATGAAGATGATGCTTCCAGCAATAAACCCTATAATAATCCAACTGATTACTCTCCTGAGACGGGCGTCGTTCTTGTAGAATATGTAGACAATGACTAGTATTGTTATGAGTATTCCAGTCAAGAATGCAATGCCGGAGAGGAGGTTGAGGGCATTAAAGGCATCAGTTGGACCAAGGGAACATGAGTAGCCATCGTCATCAGCAAACCCACGAATTCCTGTAGAGAGTGTGATGAACCTTGCTACAGCTACATTAGCTGCCTATAACCTGTTACCATGACTGCTAATAGCCGTGGCAAAAGCATCCAATTACACACTTTTCTAAAACTCACTGTCTGGATTATAGAGAGGCTATTTGGTTTTGTTGTGTATAAAAGCTTAAGCAGTATATACAGCCTACAGGGGACTATATAGTTCTATAGGATCCTGCCAAGGAGTTCCATTATTGAGACTGTTATCAACATCAAAAGGGAAGTTAGCTAACTGACATTGTACTTACCAACAATAATGAGGGTTATTCCTCCAAAGGCGAACGCAATACAAAGGCTAATCACTGTAAAGGATAAATGGAGGCAGAATGACATTAATATTGGTACGTTATATGGTGTATATGCACAGTATAATATAGAGTGATGTCAATGATAAAGACTTTTAAATTAGGAAAAGCCTATGTATCAACATAGAATTGAAAATTGATAATAGCGGATTGTGTACAGCCAATTCATAATTACGGTGGCCGAGAAGGGTATTTCGCGCACGATTTGCGTTGCGCGAAAGGAAAAGCGAAAAGACCTTCTCGGCCACCGTACATAATTCTATGTTGATACGTAATTTGGGCTATTCAGCATTTGCCGCAGAACTGAACATTATCTAATTGTATTTGTAAGAAACCACGCCCATAGCAAATTGAATGGTGGCGCGCTTCTTAAATGCTTATCGATAGAGAATGATGCGCGCGAAGGTTTACAAGGGGGGGGGGGGGGGATAATCCAACACCGATATTTGGGGGTGGAGGTGGTGTGGGGCGACTGACCCCCTACCCGCCATATATGTAATGTTTTTGTGTTTCGTGGTACATATATGCATAATCGATTTCTTACCTATCAAGAACAAGGCCAATTTACCTAAATAATTGTAGAGAGATGCAATTATTAATCAACTCATAGACACATATATTTTTGAAGTTAAAATATGGAACGTATTTCATGCAGTCGTCAGTACAAGTATATATGAAATCATTCTGTGCCTGCATACGCACAATTTATGATTAAGCACATCATTACGTACCTCGAATGGTTGGAACTGGAGACGGAGTTGGAGATTCTACATAAACACCAACATTTAACCCTAAATTTCATCGTTAATAATAACAAAACTACCAAATCTCACCCTGTACTGGAGGCGGAGGTGAGGGCAAAATCGGAGCTGGTCAGGATAGAGGGGACAATATTTAGTTGGTGGCTGCATGATTAATTAAACTAAAATCCACCATTAATAATCTCACCCGGTACTTGGGCCTGAGATGGTCGCGAAGGCATTTCTTCCGGACCTGGATAGAGGGGACAATGTTCCCTTCGTATTTCTTCTGCGATGTTTGGCTTGTTGACTACAAGCGAACGCAGAGCTTCGACAATGACTGGCCAAGTCTGCGGTGGGTTCAAAAGCTTGTCTAACCAGATTGTCAACATCGCCGTGAGGCGCTGAAAATCGGTGTTGTGTCTTCGGTCATTTAGAATATCCCTAAGTTCTCCTGGTTGAAGTTGCAATACCAGGCCGATTTCCCACCATTCACCTTTGACAGGAATGAGGGCATGAGCTAAATGCTTGAGATCGTCGTCTTCATTGAGTTGCCTAAACTCATGATCATCCATGTTTTGCTAAATCTAAAGTATGTCTGTAGCTTTTTAGTCGTTACAGGTATAAATAATACCTTTCTGGCCATATACCTGCATACATTTTATATAGCATTCTTCATGGCATGCATTGTATCCACACACTTGCATCTACTCCAAGTTGGTAAACACAGATGCACTATAGTGTCAGCAATATAGTACCCCTGCACAATGTTGACTGCTATGGTATCACAATACCATTTCAGGCAATATTTGTCGGCAAGTGTAACCACTGGTATTTCTGTAAAGTCCCTCAGTTGTTTTCACTATCATGCATAGCTACCTAGATCTATAGGTAACCTTGTGATTATCAACAGTCATACCCATCAGTACTAGCTGCAGTAAGGAGAAGGATTTAACTGTCATGACTTGTACCTCCTAGATTATATAGTTTATATGACTTAAAATGACTTCTGGTTTATATGACTAACAGGTGTGGTCCAAAAAATTGGTGTAGTTTATCGTAAGACGCAAGAGGGAATGTGAATGTCCATAGGAGTAGACTAGTCTGGTGTGAGCTTGGGTGTGGCTCCGCCAGACTAAGGAGCAGACTGCATAGGGTAGTAGAGTCCACTGCAAATGGTACAACAACCATAAAATATATCTTTATAATACGTTAAAGATGGAGGCAGGCCTAAAGTTATATTTTATTATTAGAAGTGGCATACACATGCTCAAAATATATATATTACATTGTGTTTATAATGCTTGTAAGCTATAACAAAAGTAAGGTACAAGAGTACTAAGCAGTCTATTAATTCATGCAAGCATAGCTGTTTAAGATATATAAGATCTACTATGATACTTTCACTGTACAACAATAAAATTTTATATGAGTAGGGTACAAAAATTAATGAACACTAAGCAGTCTGAGGAGTATCTGCTTGGTTATTTCTTGGGAGGCATGCAAAGATGAGATATCGTAGATATCCAGGGTCAGCCCTGTCAGTGATCCACTTAAAGTAGAGTTTTGCTAGAAAGACACCGAGAACAATTAAAAGGAGAAACACAACAATATAGCTGATACCCATAATTGAAGCAGATGTAAAGAATATTTCTTTGTCACATTTTGTTTCATTCCAACTGGAGACACTACCATATACTTCTGGTGCTACATAGAACAGAGAGTAGAGCAATTCCGTAATTGTTAATACAAATGAGATTAGAAAAACAATGATGTTCATCCACACTAAGCAACGGGTAGAGTAAAATTTATTTTTCCATTTAGTTTTGCGATCTTCTAGAAGGAAGTATGCGCCGAGTGTACAAAGAAGCACTGGAGGACACAGGCAGAGGAGACCATAGAAGAAGTTGAAGAGGTTCAAAGATTGTGGAAACCCCACCTCATCACACTCTAGTTCATTTGCAAACCCAAAGCTGCCTGTGAATAAATAATATCACTTATTTCGGACCATCAAACATAGGGTTAATTATTGTTCACTGTCTATATATATATATATGCATGTAGAAGGCTCTTGGAACAAAGCAACATCAGTATTATGTATAGCAATGTCACTTACTCAATACTAAAAGTGTGATGCCAGCCACAAAGAATATTGGTGAAAAGAAGCACAAGACTGTAAAGACAAACAAATGAACTGCAGATATATATAATAATAGCTACCTACCCACACTGCAAATCCAGAGAAACTTAGTGAAGTGGGGAATGGAAGAAGTGGGAGTCTCCTATAAGAAATGGTGTATTATATCTAACAATCACTATTATATGTGTGTATATGTTATGCCAATGCTGGAGTTTCTGTATTAGTAGCACCACAACTTTCCTCCTGTATACATGTAATGTAATATAATATTATTGCTGATTTGATGTTTCTTACTACTTCAGACTGAGAGGGTAAGCATCAAAGCTGGTTAATGAAAACATTAGCCTACATATAGTACAATGTTAATTGGACAGGGATTAAGACTATTACCATGTATTGGGTTGTTACCCTATGAATATCACGTGTAGATCAAACGAAAATTAGACCTTCACTATATACAACATACACACATCAGTTATATGGATACATGTGGGGATACATATATCTATTTCCTGGTAACAGGATTCAACCCTAATTTAATTATGAGAATATATATGGTTTTTGAAATATGCACATCAATTGTACATAAGCATATTTCTCACTGTGACTTTAATCATCCGTGGATATATTTAGACAAGGCAACAAAAAACAAAAGCAACGCAACACAATCCACAACACATCATCATATTAATTGACAATTATTTGGAGGTACATTTTTTGCCGATTTAGGATTCTGTGCATTTTACTGGTATCAAATTTGCTATTGCTTGCCACCCTCGTCGGCGCGCGCATGAGCAGAGAGGGCTAATACGCTATAACGTTGGCTTACCTCGACCAGACTCTTCCCGTTTGTGCTCCGTGAACGCATCAGAAGTTACACGAAGGACGTTTTATGGTAGCCTCCCTTCCACGTCTCTTCCATAGTCCCTGCACGTTCGATCACGCATAATAATACGCTCATGCGTTTATACTCGCGTGCGTGTGCTGCGCCGATCCAAATTTTCTATTTCAATTCAAGCCTCACCCCTTTTGCTACTAGCGAAATCATACGTGCATAGAAATAGCGTTCGGATTCGGATTTCTTCGCGCAAGTAAGGTCCTACGAATGTTCTAATACGAAGCGGCAGCGTTCTGGAGTTAATTAACGGTGTTAGGACTTGATGAGCGCGTCGGCGCCATCCCCGGAGTCCATGCACTGACTCACTGATAATATGTATTGACTTACTTGTGGGGCAGTATTAGGTTGTTCATCTGCACTGTCTCTAGTATGAGGTGGTTGTTCATCCTCATCTGGGCTTGATCCAGATGCAGGGTCTGCATCGCATATAGATATATAGCACAATGTTACCTCTGCATTCAGAGTGTCAAAGAGCTCACACTTAACCCTAAATTCAATAACGCGTATTTGACGCACTAAAACTCACTCAGTACTAGAGACGGAGGTGGGCTCAAACTTAATATTTCTCCCGAACGTGCATATAATATAGAGGGGACAATATTGATTTCGTATTTATTCACACTCATTGAAAACCCTGAATCCATTAACGCATATTTAATTTTAAACACTAAAACTCACTCAGTACTGGAGGCGGAGCTGGGCGCAAACTTATTTCTTCCTTACCTGAATAAAGGGGACAATATTCATTTCGTATTTTTTCTGCGATGTTTGGCATATTGACTGAAGGCGAACGCAGCGCTTCGACAATGACTGGCCAAGTGTGCGGTGTGTCTAGGCTCAACCAGAGGACCAACATTGCCGTGAGGTAATGAACCTCGGCGTGGTTCCTTGCGTCATTATGGATCCCCCTAAGTTCGCTATGTGGAAGTTTCAATTCCATACCGATTTCCCGCCATTTATCTTTGACGGGAATGAGAGCACTGGTTAAAGACTGGAGATCATCATCTTCATTGAGTTGCCTAAACTCATCCATGTTAGTATGTCTGTAGCTTTTTTCGTCTGTGTGGGTACGATACCTTTCTGGCTATATAGCTGCATACATTCAAATTTATGGCATCTAGCATGCTTCACGGCATGCATTGTATCCACACACTTGCATATAGGTCTACTCCAAGTTATTGGTAAACACTGGAGTCAGCAATATAGTAACACGATGTTGAGTGCTATGGTATCACATTACCATTTCAGGCAATATTATAGTAATTATATGCTGGCAAGTGTAACCACTGGTATTTCTGTAAAGTCCCTCAGTTGTTTTCACTATCATGAACTTGTGGTATTGTTGACATATATATGATTTACTGCTGACATACCCATGCAGAAGTACTAAACAGAACACTAAATTTTCTTGTCCATGCAGAATTGACTATGTATATAGATATTGTATCATCCTAACAGAAAGCAGCTATTGTAGAGCTAGACAGTTGTTTCTGTACTTATTTCTTTACAAATGCTTCTATCCTTATGAAGGCACATATATATCATTGTTCTTAGGTAGCCAGGATTGTCTTCATCTATGACCCACTTGAAGTAGAGATTTGCAAGGTAGACACCAAGTACCACAAGCAGGAGAAACACCATGGCATAGCTGACAGTTATGATAGAGAAAGACGAGACATAGATTTCACTGTCACAAAGTGTTTCATTGGTTCCTTTCTGTTTCTCCCAATCAGAGTAGCTACTGACAATCTCAGGTACTATGTAGAGGAGAGAGAAAAGAAATTCGAAAACAATCAGAATGAAAACTGTGAGGAAAAAGGCGATGGTCATCCACACTAGACATCGGGTGGCATGGAGTTTGTCTTTCCACTTAGTGTTGCGATCTTCACAGCCAAAATAGAGGCAGAACATGATCAGTAGTCCTGGAAAACTTAAGCACAGGACACCAAAGCAGAAGTTGAAGATACTCAGTGAATATGCACTTCCCACTCCTTCACATTTTATATCACCTGCAAATTCCTTACCACCTAGTTTGAAAGAAAGTGCAACCAGTGTCATGTTAGGATTGTGAATCATGCAATGTCATCACTGAAATGAGCTATAAGTTTCCTCATCACTGAAATGAGTTATCATAACCTGAAACTAATGGCATATAAAATATAGTAACTCTACTCAGCCATGTAGGATTTCCTACATACTTAGTGTGGTTATCACACTATTACACACTTAGACATCTAATCTGAGCCATATTTTAGAATATGATGCAACCATACTTGCTGGTCAAAGCACCCACCCAGTATGCATTGTTCAGACTTGACAGACATTGTAAAGAAACTGCGTGACAGATTGCTTACTAAAAATTATTAGGGTAACTCCGCTCACCACTAACAGAGGTGAAAACAGAATCATTGCTGCAGAGGAGGAATCAGACAAGTACATGTGCTGGTGGAGAATATGTAAACTTATGCATGCGATATATACTTACAATCACATCAAAGTAACTCATATCATGCGTGCAGTGCCACTGCAAAAAAAATGGGTGGTTGTTATAACCATTAGGTGTGGTTACCTCAGTTGCAACATGGCTATTTTTGTAACTACAACCTCCCAAGGGGTATGTAGGATATCTGTAAGGAATGGGGTCTGTGTATCTCAAGTGACAATGATACTCTATACCTTATCTTAGAGAGGAAATCACATATACAAAACCCTATACTGTATGTATACTTCTGTAATAAATTATGGGGGAGTATCTCGTACTCATGTATGCAATCAGCCATAATAATAATTATGTCTACATATCTTTTGAACACCATGACAGTTTATAGCCATTTAATGCAACTGAAGTGACCACACTGCACATGCATATGGTGGTCAAAATGACCACCTACTTACTAAGGATGTGCATGTCACACCTATATGGAGATACCAGCATGCTGTGATATAATTATGTACTCACTTACCACCACTTGTTAGCCGTAAAAGCCAAACAAACTTGGGAATTCCAGAATACTTTCCATTTCCCTGGGAAATACTCTAAAAATTGTCAATCCTGACATCATTAAATGGTTACACCTATAGAGCTAATAATTAGACTATATATGTGAGACTAGAGTACTTATAGTCTATATAGCCTCATGCTTAGTCACCATAAGGAGTCTTAGACTAGCAGTATAAACATTAATTGAGTACTATGTATGACAGTACCTGCCTAGCACTCTCTGCTGGACGCTCATAGCTAGTAGATCGTAGAGATAGCTCTCCACGTTGTGATTGCGAAAGTGAAACTCTCTGAATACTAGTAACGAGCGTTTCTAACAGCTCCTTGTGTGCTCCTTCTCCACGTTCATCTGTTGTAAACTGCCTCAGAGCCTTTATAAATCCGTTAAACGCTCCAACTCCCCGCTGACTTATGATAGATATAAGTTTTACGCTGTTGTCGGATCGCGAATCCTCGGTATGAAATTGTCTCGCCTCATCCAGAGTGATACAATCATTCTCAATCAGGTATGGTTTTAGAGCTGTTAGGTTCACGTTTCTTGTAATCATCACTGAGTTTTCTTTCAGAACTCTGGCAGCATCACTATTATCCAATGGGCTCTCAGAGTCTATTAACTAAAAAGAGAACAGTTATAGGGTTAGTAATTATCATTGTTGTCTATAACGTACTAAAGCTTACTTCTATTTCTTTCGTAGCCATTGATGCGAAGGAGCTGATCAGGTTTACTAGTTGGTCGGTGACGTGTGGGTGGAGCAGCTCAGATTGTTGTGCGCATGCACGAAAAAACATCTGCTAGCTACATATAATTTATGCAACAGTTTTGACTGCAGGCTACGCATATGCATTGATTCTGTTTGACCTTAAGCTATTTGCTATATACAGAGCACTACAATGTACGTTTGTATATCGTAAGTTGCAAGAGGAAACATAAATGTCGGCAGGAGTAGACTGCATAGGGTTGAGTCTATACTGCAAATAAATATAGTAAGCATAATTTATCCTTATAATGTAATAAGTGACGTTAATTTTAGATGGAGGGAGGCCTAAAGATATATTTCATTATTAGAAGGGGCATACAGATGCTTGAAATATATTGCATATACATGTAGCTATTTATATACACGTAAATTATAACAGGTATATACAAAAGTGCTAAGTAGACTGGTACTGCCAGCATAACTCTATATGTTCTACTATACTTTTGCTGTACAACAATGAAAATTTATAATATAGGGTACAAAAATTAAGCAGTCCGAGGAGTATACATATGTGCTCGATTATTTCTAGATCTTGGGTCGCATGCTGACACGAGATAACGTAGATATCCAGGGTCAGCCTTGTCAGTGATCCACTTAAAGTAGAGTTTTGCTAGAAAGACACCGAGAACAATTAAAAGGAGAAACACAACAATATAGCTGATACCCATAATTGAAGCAGATGTAAAGAATATTTCTTTGTCACATTTTGTTTCGTTCCAACTGGAGACACTACCATATACTTCTGGTGCTACATAGAACAGAGAGTAGAGCAATTCCATAATAGTTAAAACAAATGAGATTAGAAAAACAATGATGTTCATCCACACTAAACAGCGGGTGGTGTAGGATTTATTTTCCCATTTAGTTTTGCGATCTTCTACAAGGAAGTAGATGCCAAGCATACAGAGAAATGCTGGGGCACACAGGCAGAGGAGACCATAGAAGAAGTTGAAGAGGTTCAGAGATTGTGGAAATCCCACCTCATCACACTTTAGTTTGTTTGCAAACCCTAAGATGCCTGTGAATATATAATAACACTTATTTTGGACACCATTGACAAGTATCATTCATTGTTTTATTCACTCTTGGAACAAAGCATTTATAACTTACTTAATACTAAAAGTGTGATACCAGCCACAAAGAATACTGGTGAAAAGAAGCATATAACTGCAAAAACAAACAAATGAACTGCAGATATTGACTGATTGTATGTTATAGCTAGCTACCTACCCACGCTGCAAATCCAGAGAAACTTAGTGAAGTGGGGAATGGAAGAAGTGGGAACCTCCTATATGAAATAGTGTATTGCATAATCATCACTACAGTATATGTGCGTATATGTTATACCTGGTCAAATGCTGGAGTTTGATTAGGATGACCACCACCAACACCTAGATCTAGATCTGTCTCTTCCTCCTACATAATGGATGTATATATATATATATGTATGCGTAGTAATTATTCAGACTGAGAGGGCCAGGTTGGTTAGACATATACAATGTTAATTACCATGCTTATTTTGGACAGGGATTAAGTTTTGATGTATTGGGCTGTTGCCCTACCACATGTATACATGTAAAAGAGACTTTCTCTATACAACTTAAATACTGTTATATATCCATAGCTACATGTGGGAGTAAACATATATCTATTTCCTGGTGTAAGATAATCACTGGTAACAGAATCAACCCTGATGTAATTATAAAACTATGTATATAGTTTATATTTCAATGAATATTATGGAATTTCAAATATTCACATCCAATGTACACACTGTTAGAATACATGGAAAAACATGTGTATAGCACACTAGCCAAGAAGCAATAGAAAGGAACCAAGAAATCTAACTCCAACATACCAATTGCAAACTATACACACAACCACAAAATACATAGACTGGAACAGGACACTGGATGCCCAGTCTTGAGAACTGGGGCAGTGGGTTGAACTTTTATATGTATTTACTTACTTGAGGGACAGTCTCTGCATCAGTATCGAGTTGTTCATGTTTAGTATCTATAGTATGCATCTCCATAGGTGGTTGTGGCGTATCTTTTAATGTTTCATCCTCATCTTGCATGTCTTCCTCAGACTCATGGGGTGGTATAAGAGTGGAGGTCTCCATAGACTCACCTAGTAGTCCAGCTCGGAGGCTGGTCCTGGAGGTTTGTGATTTATAGCTTGATCCAGATGGTCTGCGTCGCTTAGATAGTAGTACAGCATTAGCCTCTTCATTCAGAGTATCATATAGCTCTTTGTGTGCTCTCTCACTAGGTTCAAAAGTTGCATGCTGACTTAGTGCTCTCAAAAAACCATTAAATGCCCCAACTCCACGTTTGGAAACGATTTGTATTAGCTTGAAAGTATTTTGTGAATCTGGAGCCTCATCAGGGAATCTTGTTTCCAGCTCTTCCATTGTTATACACTGATTTTCATATAAGTATGCCTTTAGTGATTTAAAGTTCACTTTTTCTGTAACTATCCCGGCTCGGTTCCTCAATACTTCCTTTACAGCAGCATCGTCCAATGAACAGTGGACGTCGGACTATACAATTCATAAAAGAAAAGCTATATAGCTAACTCACAAACCGAACGGTCTCTACGCGGATCCGCGGTTACTTGGCGAAGAACATCGCTACAGATAAAATACCTTTCTAGGCAAAAAGTCTACGATCTGTCACCACGCAGTTCAGTGTTTAGCAAGCTCTGTAGCTTAGCTCACTCCTCAATTGTCCGTTTTTTCGGAAAGGATGCATGCACACACACGGACAAGGATAGTTATACGCGCTCTCGGCAATTCACTATACTGAACTACTCGCTCACCTCTGATGGATCCATAACATTTACTACCAGATCTGCAATACTTGTTTGTACCAAAGACCTGATTACTTAGTTACGTAGTCTATGTTTACGTGCGTAACGTGCGCATGCGCAAGCGGCACATAATTGCAAACCTCAGCAAATGACACCTCACGAGAACACCAACCATAAACTGAACTGGAGTAAAGCTTCCTCAGATGGAAGCATTGAAAACTTCCGGAATATGGTATCCTCCAACCTATCTCCATTTCTTGAGCAACCTCTAGCGAGTATTACTGAGATAGACGAGGAGATTGTGGCTGTTGTCTCCCTCCTACATAGTGCTGCTGCAGCTACTATCCCTTCCCTTAAACATGGACCTAAAGTCAAGAACTATGTGCGTGATAAAGAGCTGAAACAAAAGTGTCAAGAAAGCAAGTCAGCCTGGAGTAGATGGCGAAATGCAGGTCGGCCCAGGTCGGGTCCCCTTTTCCAGCAGATGAAGACAACCAGAAATGAAGTCAAATTTCATGTAAGGAAATGTAGAGCAAAACAGGAAAGGATAACCATACAGGCAAGAGATGATATGTTCAGAACCAAGGATGAGCGACGGTTCAACATACATCAACGGAAAACTGAATGCAGTAAGCTCATGGTAGATGGACTACCTGTCACAGATGATGATAAACTTCGGACATGCTGGAAGAACTATTTCTCAAAACTAGCACAGAGTCGAACCTCACCGTCTAAACTCAATCAGGATGGAAATGACACACATGTAGTACACATGGAAGATAGAAGATGGGAGATGGGAGAATTGAGTGGGGGGATAGTGGATGGGACTGATGGGAGGCGGGGGATGGGAGATGGGGGATGGAAGGTGGGAGACGGGAGTGGGAGGATGGGAGATGGGACTCATGGGAGGCAGGGGACGGGAGATGGGGGAAGGGGGATGGAAGATGAGAGATGGGAGATGGAAGATGGGAGATGGGAGGGGGAAGAGGTGAGTGATGTGGAATACATGGAAGCTATGTCGCATGGATTTGAGGATTTTATCCTTGACTATCCTATTACTATTGAAGAAACTGAAATTGCTATAAAGAAACTGAAGACGAGAAGGAGTGGGGGAGCTGATGGCCTGTTAGCTGAGCATCTCAAGCATGGGGGTCCTGTTCTTACTTTGTGGCTAAAACGTTTATTTAACACGATCATCCACCTTGAGCAGATTCCATCAAGCTTTAAATTGGGTATGATTGTCCCAGTCCACAAGGGTAAGGGACATGACCCTCTAATCTGCAGCAACTACCGGGGTATCACTCTGACATCTGTTCTCTCGAAATGCCTGGAAGTGACTATTCTTCAGCGAATGGAGTCTCTATTCCTTGAGAGGGGTTTTCCACATCCATCCCAAACTGCATACCAAAGAGGATTATCATGTACAGATGCCATTTTCTCGACTCAAGAAGCTATTTTGAAGCATATTCGAGAGGGTGACACCCCATACCTCTGTTTCTTTGACTTAGAAAAGGCATTCGACTCAGTTGAGTATACTCCACGCTCCTCTCTCATATCTTCAAGCTGGGTATAAATGGCAGATGCTGGCGACTAATCAAAGATTGGTATACAGACACTTTTAGTGTTGTGAAGGTCAACAACAAATGTTCTGACAGCTTTCCAGTAGACCGTGGTGTCAAGCAGGGATCAGTCCTCTCACCCACTCTCTTCATTGCAGTGATGGATTCTCTCCTGAGTCTTCTTGAGAGCTCTGGACAGGGGCTAACTTTTTCCGGCCTGAATGTGGGAAACTCTGCACATGCTGATGATGTCAGAGCTGCCAGCATAAGTATGACCGCAGCACAAATGCAAGGCAACCTAATAAATGCATTCTGCAAAGCAAACTCTCTGAAGCTAAATGCAAACAAGACAGAACTTATGATGTTCACTAAGGGGAAGCAATATGGATGTGCTTTTGAAATGGTGGGTCAGGAAGTTCAAACTCAGACAGATGCTAAATGCCTTGGGGTCTGGTGGCGTTATGACTTATCCCCTGTGAAATCAGTTGAAGAGTGTGTACATAAAGCCCGCCGTGCGTTTTTTGCACTGGGGTCTATTGGGGCTTTTCACGGACGGTTAAATCCTCTTTCAGGTCGTAGCCTTTTTGAAACCTTTGTTGTGCCAATTATGCTCTATGGATGCGAAACATGGATACTCTCTGAACCTCACCTACATACCCTTGAATCATTTCAAGCTGAGATTGGAAAGCGTATCCTGGGAATCTCCAAGTACCACTCTAACACTGGCACTCTTATTGGACTGCACTGGCCCTCTGTTAAAGCAAGGATTCTCACTCGTAAGCTAGCTTTCCTGGCCAAATTACTGGAGAGAGATGACTGTCTCAGCTCGCATGTCTTTCGAACACTTGCATCAGAAGATGTCTATGAGATCAGTCTTGTACAGCAGTGTCGCTTCCTGGAGCAACAGTTTGGCACTAGCTATCTACAGCTATGTCTTGAAAATCCCTCTCATGCATGCTCAATAGTGCGTGATGCGAAAGAAGACATCTTGGAAAAAGACTGGATTTGCACCCTGCAAGACTCTAGATCTCACTCCTCACTTGCTGTAGTCTCAGCTACTGACGGGATTGCCTCAGGCTGGAATAGTATATGGGATGAAGCACTCGAGTATGGTGTTCGGGGCACAAGGCTCATGCAGGGCCTCTTTGGAGCACTAGCCAAACCGACTTTCGGAGACAGAGCATGCCCTCACTGCAATACTATCATTCCCGCCTCATATTCAGAGCACTTGTTCGCTGAACATCTCACCAGCTACAAATTGGACACTGTTGTGATGTGGTTGGAAAACAAGGATTTCGACAACTTGTTTAAGGTAGCGGAAGCCATTACCTCCATGAGACTCTAGCTAACTGTTGTTACACCCATATGAGTCAGTTTCCTTTGCTATATTTTTCTGTCACTCTCATATGTATGTTCGTACTATATCACTCTCTCACACTAGCTACTCAATTTTTTTTTTATTTCTGGAGGCTTGTACTGTAGGATATATGCATTCTATGTACACTATCCCGAAGAGGGCAACAATAATACTTTGATATCGGGGAGATATCTAAAAGTGGAGTACTGTACGGATTGTGAGTGTGATACCAATGGAGTTTTCAGCTCTCCTCTTTCGCTGAGATCTGTATATCTCCCTGTTAGTTCCATGGGTGTCTGTTGCGTTCGTCTCACCGCCACACATGTCCTAGTATACCTGTTGCTATCTTCTCTGTTGTTATCTTCTCTTACGTATCCTATCTCTGTGTGCTATCTGACGTCTACAGAGATGAACAGTCTTCCATCTGACGTTCATCCCGACCTACCAAGAAACGAATTTATCCAGAAACTGATTCATATCTCTGCTGCTGAACTACACCGTCTGAGGTTAGACCTCTTTAATGAAGCAAATAACGTGCATTCTCTTGTGTTGCCTGAACTATCTAATGTTCCATTGGTTACCAGAAAGGACACAGCCATAAAACCTATTTCCCAAAACCTTAGTGAGGATGTATGGGCTATTGTGTCTAGTATCAGTAATAATGCGTTTATCCCCAGAACTTTGTTCAGAAATGGAAAACGAAGTAAGGAATTTCTTACTCAAACATCTCAGCATCCTATTAATACCACTTCTAACACCACTATGCCTTTGCCTCAATCTGTCCCAGTCAGTCATGCAAGGGCTCTGCCGTCAAACAATGTTAGAAGGGATACACCTTCTCCTGACACACAATGTAACCCTCCGACGTCAAAGAATGTTACAAGGGATACACCTTCTCATGACACACAATGTAACCCTCTGCCGTCAAACAATGTTAGAAGGGATACACCTTCTCCTGACACACAATGTAACCCTCTGACGTCAAACAATGTTACAAGGGATACACCTACTCCCGATACATAATGTAACCCCCGCCATCAAACAATGTTGCCTCTTTTTTATCTCAAGAGAAATCAACCTCCTAAAAATGAAGTTGGATCAATGAAATCAGACATTGCTGCTGCTTTAAGCAGTTCTCGGTCTACCAACTCTTCCTCTGATTGCAATTATGCCATTGGCCAAGAACTAATGTCTATCAAACGTGAATTGGCTGCCCTGCGTAATACTGTCTCTACCATCTGCCCACAAACTGTCATGGTCTCATCTACATCCCAGCAAAATACATATGACAATGTAAGGCCTACATCTGTCAACCAGCTTGTTATTACAAGTTGGAATTGTTGAGGGTACAACAATGCAATCAGCTGATTGATGATGGTGCAGATGTTATTGCCCTCTGTGAACATTGGCTATGGCCTTTCAACCTTCCTAAACTATTCCATATCCATCCAGACTTCTCAGGTCTTGGAAGATCAGACAAAAGACTGCATGATCAATCCACCCTTTCGAGAGGATGTGGTGGAGTGGGCCTGATCTGGAAAAACTCGATCAATGCAACACCCATTAATATTGATTCTGATATATAGGATCTGTGGTATCCAGATACAACACGGGGATTGTACCCTGTCTATACTTTGTGTGTATCTGCCAAGTTCTGACCACAGTCTTGAAGAATTTTCTACATACATTAATGAGCTTGATAGCATTGTCTGTTCTCTTCAGTCACAAGGTCCTGTTATTGTGGCCGGTGACTTCAACGCTCATCTTCCTTATTTCTGTTGTACACCTAACCAACAGGGTAGAGAACTTTTTGCTCTTGTTGACCGTAATCACTTATACCCTGTTTCATGCTCAAACATCACTTCTGGTCCAAATTACACTTATTTCTCAGATTCATCAAAATCTACAGTTGACTATATCTTCTTAGATGCTGCCTTATCTTCAAATGTACAGTCATGTGAGATAAGAAATCATCATCCACTCAATCTTTCAGACCATCTTCCTATAACTCTCACCATTTCTTCTGAATTTGAAACTAAACATTTCCCTTCTTCACCCGCAGTAGTTAACTGGTCAAAGGCTATTTTGGATGGTTCAGTCCAATTTTATGCTAGCAGAGTGCACTCCGAAATTTCTCCACTTTTAGATATCTCCCCTATCTCTGTGGGTGACTTAGATAGGGAAATACAATCTGTTGTTAGCATTCTGATTGGTGCTGCACAGGATTGCTTACCCTTCCATCAAGCATTCAAATCGGAAATTCATTTTGGATCATAGACTGGCTTCTTTGTGTTAAGTTGAGCAAGCTTACATGGAAACGATGGGAAAATGCAGGGCGTCCTACCCATGGTTTGTTATACTGTGAGAAATAAGATGCATCACGTGCTGTTAAGCATGTCTCTGCCTGTAGAGCACGAAGAGAAAGATCGGATATTCAAAAACGTGACCTAGAAGAAGATTCTTTCACTAATGATGATCAGATTCTTGATTTGGAAGTGACGGCTGATGAAGTTGCATCAACTCTCTCATTTCTAAAGCTCGGTCGATCTAAAGGTGCTGATGGCCTAAATGCAGAACATCTCCTTTATGGTGGTAAAACAGTTGTGCTTTGGCTCAGGAAGATCTTTAATTCAATCATCTCCCTTGAAGAGATTCCTTACTGTTTCAAGGAAGGTATCATCATCCCTGTTTACAAGGGAAAGGGAAAAGATCCACTCCACCCCATGAATTACCGTGGAATTACACTATCCTCAATTATTGCTAAGACTTTTGAAGTCTCAGTTCTCTGAAATCAACGATTTTGTTACAAGTGCTGGCCTCAAATTAAATCCATCTAAACTTGAACTTATTCGTATCTCACAGTCTTTAAAGGACTCAGTTCAAGTCTTCATTGGAGACCATATATATGTAACCAAGAATTCTGCTAGATGCCTTGGGATACAATGGCAAGGGAACCTCTCTGCAAGTGAATCCATCAGTATTAATATCTCTAAGGCCAGAAGAGCTTTCTTTGGTCTTGGTAGCACGGGGGGTTTTCATGGCAAACTTAACCCTCTCTCAGGGTCCAGCATTTTTGAAACCTGCATCATCCCTATTCTCCTGTATGGATCTGAGACTTGGCTGTTGGATTCTTCCTGCATTCGGGCTCTGGAGAAGTTTCAGTGTGAGATAGGACGATGGATTTTGAAATTATCTAAATTCTATGCTAATGATATTATTAGGATTGCTCTTCACTGGCCTTCAATGGCCACTCGAGTACTATTGAGAAAACTATCCTTCTTGAGTAAACTATTGACAAACTCTAATGATATTCTGAGCTCCTGTATCTTTACTACACTGGCTATGGATGAAATATACTCTATTTCTGTAGTACAACAGTGCAGAATGCTTGAAGCACCTTTGTCGACAGATATTGTTAACCAGTGTCTCACATCACCAAATAATGCTGTTAAAATTGTTCATTCCAACAAGAAAGTTCTTCTCAAATTATACTAATATCCACTGCAATGATGCATCCTTCTGTTGAACCTATTGCTAAGATTGCGTCAATTGTTTCTGGGATGGTGCCTTGGATTATGGAGTGAAGGGCACTAGCTAACTGCGGCCAGACAATTTTAAGAGAACTCGGTCGACCTGTTTTTGGTGATAGCTGTGTCACTTATGTAAGGGACCTATCACTTGTTTCTCTTCCCATTTGTGTAACAGTCATCCAACTCTTGTGTGTCACGAATCATTATCAAGCATTGTAAATAAAATGCAGCAGCAGGATATATCTTTTGTTATCACTCTTGGTTCTAAATTAAGGTCTAGTTCTGTTAAATGACGTCACTATATATATTTTTCTCTGTAGTATATTTATTTCACCCTGTATGCATTGCTATACCCCTTTGCGGGTCAATTGCAAAGAAACCTTTGAACCTTTGAATATCATGTTCACTCATGCGCACACCGACCGGCCTATGAACGAGCCGTGTAGCCGCAATTATGTGTATCACTCTTTTTGACCGAGACTCTAGCGTACGAGATTTCATCCAACAATACGAGGCCAGTATACGAAAATATGCGGAAGTTACCAAACCATTGTAACCTCGTGAAGGTCGGATTTCACGTCCGTGATTTCATTTTGATTTCTTGAAGGTTGTACGAGATTTCTGCCCTGTGAAGTGCCATGGATGGTGATGCATGATGGCTACCACATGTAGATCTACTAGATGTGAAAGTATCTGGTGTGAAGTGGTAGATACCTTGTATAGCAGGTAAAGTCACATTACTTTTCTTCTTTCTTTCAAAGCAGGGATGGCTGTGAGACCAATCAAGTCGTGATAGTCACATATAATATGCCATTCTAAGAGCAAACTTGTGTACACTCTCCAGTGCATATCAGGCGCGTACCCAGGGGGGGGGGCAGAGGGGGCTCGAGCACTCCCTCTTTCTGTTGCGCACTAGGAGCGATAGAGCCTCCGAGAAAGAAAGCTACTGCCGGGTAGTATGTATTTGTGACTCACCTTCGGCTTAGCTAAGCACAGCAGGCTAGCTACAGTAGATTCGCAGCGCGTCAGCTCGCGCGTACAATAAACCTCGGCGCTTATGTACATGTACATATAGTACACGAACACCCCTCTAGCTCTACTCGCAGACTGTACAGCTACAGTACTACAGTGCACCTGCTGGTAGCCACGCAAATTCGCGTTCGTGGGCTGCACAGCGCTCGATCAGTCTCAAAATGGGGGCGTGTCTAAACAAATTTTCGGCGCGCATCGCGCGCGCCATTTCCGCTGCTGAGCCCCCCACTCTCTACGCCACTGCATATACGTTTTTTGGAAGATGAGGTGACCACACAGTAACATGAGGTCTTACTAGTGACATACAGAGTTGTAACATGGCTTCACTGGTTATAATTTATGGTGAAGTACATAGTCCCAGGATTCTCTCGGCCTTAGTGTAGACATACTTGCATGTGTACTCCAGGAAAGGTTTTGATATGTGATCCTTGAGCATTTCTACCCTCTCCATTACAGATCCATTTATTGTATATAAGTGGTATAGTGATGGCAATGTATATAGTTTCTCTTATAATGCATTTTGCCTGATTTAGCTAGAGTAAGAAAGTTACTATCTGCATGACGGTGATGGGACCATTGTTTTATTATTTCAATACCTCATTAAAAGGTAGAAAAGTCTGCAAGAGAATGAATGGTGTGGTAGAGTAAGATGACATCTGCATAAGCAATAATTTTGCTGTCCCTGTTTACCTGAATGTCAAGTCATTGATGTACATAGATCAGAAAGAGAATGGGATCTAGAACAAGGAACTCCTGATTTTACTGAAACTATACTGGATGAGGAGCCATTTACTGCAACTTGTAGCCTAGTTGCGTTAGTATTCAAAGGTTCCGCGCTTGTAGTATTTCCTGTATTCCAGCTGCGCACTTATATATAATTAGGAAATATTCATATTCCCCGAAGATGTGTGGTAGCGCTAATTAAGTTTTCCCTGGGCTGGTGAGCCACAAGAATTCACAGTTTACACAATGACGTCAATGGTTGCTATGCTACAGGTGGTTGCTAGGCTACAAATAGGTTAATGCCTGGTTTATCTTCAGCAGTACAGGATATCCCCCTCGGCTGGTTTACTCTACTGCCCTCGGGCTCCGCCCTCGGGTGGTAGAGTAAACAGCTTTGGGTATATCCTGTACCGCTTCAGAACCAGGTATACATATATATTGAATTTGATTAGTTAGGAAGTTAATAACCCAGTTTACAATATTGGATTTGAATGACATTCTTTCAATTTTTAATACTTGATTGTATATGTGGGAGACTCTATCAAAAGCTTTCTGATAGCCAGAGAAATCTGCTCCTATCCCCCTTTTCCAGAGCAACAAACCACTGTAGCAAGTCCTGTTTCAGTAGAGTGCTTTGAACAGAAACCACATTGATGGTTAGATAATTGACAAATTAATATCATGCAGGTGCATGCGCAGTTACTATATACAGCAAGACAGGGGATTGGATGGTGGCATACAACAATAAGAGATGTAGGGCGGAGTTATGCATGGTATTACTGTTGTATGCTGTCATCCCCTGTCTTGCTGCATGTATACGTATATGTAACAGTCCTTGTTTCTCTGATTTTTGGCACTGTCATTCCTACATCCTTCAACATTTTAATCAAAATGTTTTTACACTTACATGCACCAAAACAACTTTGCTATATACATTGCATCATACGGAATGCATCCATGGCACTTTTCACTGATATTGACGACTAATGAAGGACCGATTTCAAATTTTTGAGCTTGTGCTTTGGAGTGTGGCATAGCCAGACTACTGCACACATGCAAAAAGTACCCTGCAGTTACATTATGTAAACATTAATTTTAGCAAAAAAATATACAAAGTATACAAATATATAAAATATACAAAGTAAGCAAGAATATACTTTTCAAGTTACTAATGACAATCATACAATCATGCTAGCTAGATCTACATTTTGCTTCCTTGAATCTGTTCAGCAATTGTATTGAGTTCGCATTCTCTCAAAACCTCAATCAATGATGCCCATGTACAGGATTTTCCCCTGCCATTAATCCACTCCTCTAGGATATTTGTACAAATTTTTTCTGGTGACTGCTGGCATTTATGTTCAATGTTGCTCACTAGGCTGCCAGTTTTATCATTGAGAAGTAAAGTCCCAAATTTCTTGTACTTTGTACCAATTTCCTGATCGATTTTGAATTGCAAAACCTCTGGCAGAGATGGAGCCGCATGTGACCTTATTGGGGAGTTCTCACCTACACACACACACACACACACACACACACACACACACACACACACACACACACACACACACACACACACACACACACACACACACACACACACACACAGTAGCAGATCAATGACCATGCAAAGCTCTAAAAGTAAAGATAGGCCATGTATAAAGAATGGGCATTGTTGCTTAGTAGAAATGCTGAGCTACATACAGTCATTAATGGATATTTGAAGAATGGTAGTTTAGATTTATTGTTGTGTAATACAGATGCCGGCATTGGGAACAAAGAAAATGTGATAGCTAGTAGTAGTTAATCCCACAGGAGGGTTACAGTACTTGGTTTGTGTGTGTGTGTGTGTGTGTGTGTGTGTGTGTGTGTGTGTGTGTGTGTGTGTGTGTGTGTGTGTGTGTGTGTGTGTGTGTGTGTGTGTGTGTGTGTGTGTGTGTGTGTGTGTGTGTGTGTGTGTGTGTGTGTCTGTCTGTCTGTCAGTTTGGACGATTTCTGCTATTGCGCACAATAAAAATGTCCAAAAAGGGACACCAAGAATCAGTGCCCTGGTTAAAAATGGTTAAAATTATAAAATGCTTCGTTTCAAAGTTACGGCTATTTCCTGTTTATACAGTACCTAAGGTTGGACATTTTTTTACATCAGTGAGCATGTGCAAAAGGCTAGTGTCTTTTTTCTAAGACCAATGGGAAGCAATATGCATATGCATTTGAGAAAGGTATTGTACCCATTGTTGTTCATGCAAAAGCCTAACTGAGTACTAAACGCTACCTGAAATATGAGCTAATATAATACAATGCGCTTCTCAAGCCTTCTGTGTGGCTAGGCCAGTTCTTTGCATATAGATGGGAGGCGGGGTTCTACTAATTTTTTAAAATTAATGCACTTTAGTGCATTCAATTTGTGCTATGTTCTGCTCTAATTAAAGACAATGTGTTGATTGTATCTGAAATGTAATTTAGGAGATCAAAGGGTACATATTTTATTTGTCATGGTGTCGAAGTCCTGATAAGAGAATTCCACCGTATAATAATGTTTACTTACGAAGGTAAAAGTTTGGTAAGGTCACAGCCAGAAAGTAAGACTTTTCTACAGCTCCCTGAAACTCAACCACATAACGAAACTGGGAAAATGAAGCTTTCTCTTCACCCCCAACCCACTCCACTTTGACATCACACGGTATCAGCTTGTTAGCACTTGGGTACTTGTCAACATCTTCTTTGGACACCTGTCCAATGCATAAAAAATCATAATACTAACAATAACAGTACTTGGTTGTACATACCACGAGCTGGTTAATTTGGCTCATTTTCCATCCATAAATAGTACTGTCGGGGATTTTGAGATGTATTTCATTCTCTTCAAACTTGACTTTAGAGCAAGACCCAGGTTCAAACTCACTATCCTGTTTTTTAACACTTTCTGTAGTAACCTTCACAAAAAAAAACAAAATATATGATATCATGTATATATATGTTAAATAATGTGGCAAACCGTGTGAATGGCTTCTAAGTTTCGAATGATGAAAATCTTGACCAAAAAACTGAATGGCAGAATGTTGAGGTAATATGCTGTAGCACAGTATTCAAATGGACGTGAACGTGCAGAAAGAGAAAAAAAAGAACGGATATTCCGTAAAAATATAGTGAAGCGGGAAAAATGATGCAGTCTTATCACACTGTAGCCATCTGCAAATTGACCACCTGGGACTATTTGAAATTTGTAGGATGGACTCACAGCTCTGAGCACACGCAAATCATTCAAAACATGGACTGAAGCACAATGCTGCATTTCAAGTGTGACTTGGTTCCTTAGTTCCCTGTCTCCCAAGTCATGAGTAAACGAATACACTGCACTAACAAGAACACCATCCTCAGGTAACTCAAAGTTTCCTGATAGTGACACAGATATAGTCAAATTACAACAACTACAGTCATCTGGTAGAGTGTTGCATGGTATATGAAGTCTGAAGCCATATCCTTTCCACTCAATGTGCTGCTCTTCATTTGTCACTTGCAATGACTTCTTGGCTACTGCATGTAAAGCTATAATTACACATTAGTACTGTGTATATACATGTAGGGATTGCTATAGTCTATCCCCATTATGACAATAAATAAGAAATTTGAAGTGTAATATAGGATTACATAAAAAGGAACAGATTCAAGATTGGGTCACAGATGTGCTATGATACATCAACATACCACTGTTGGTACATTATATAGCATGTCTATATCTGTGTCAGCTACATGCCCTAATAAGTCTACTTCTGTAGCCTCACAGCAGTGTGTGAATGCCATGATTATATAGGCTGTGGTCATGTTGATAATAGTCTGATGTCTGAGCACAATTAAGGCAAACTACATAGTTACTAAGTAAGCCAGCTGTGTGTACTACTGCAACTACCGAAACTATGGCCAAACTTGTTTGAGGCACTGGTTACTGTGATGTGTTGTTAGCAGGTTTGCCCTGTACTGTAGTTGTGCAGTAATCAAAGTTCACGTAGCCTGGCTTAGTTTGTAGCTTGGTTCAAGGCATATCTCAGACGTCAGGCTATTAACAACCACTCCACCACTAACAAAGTAAGACTTATATAGCTAGTGTGCTTCGGTTGCATGCTTACCTATTTCACTGTATGCTAGTACACACTCAGGATCTTCAAGCTTTTCTTTTGTTGTGTCTATTCCTGTAGCTATAGGATCCTCCATTTTTCCCTCTTTCCCTGCTATATGTATGTATGTAGATAGATCAGAGGGTCACATTGACAATGTGGCTGTACAATATAACTTACAAGTGTAAACAGAAACAGTTCATTAAATGTTGAAGGATGTAGGGATGGTAGTGCCAAAAATTAGAGAAACAATTAAGATTGTAATAACCTGAGTGGTGCACAGTGATTATGATATGACTGTACACAACTTATGTATGTAGGAAATGATATGCATACGTGACAATGGCATACTAACAACATCAACATAACATTATATATTTCGGAGTTCAGAGTTCACGCTACCACAAAGATGAATTACAATTCATGTATGCAGACAAGGGATAATTGCATGCAACAATGAATGCACTAATATAAAGTGCAGAACCCTCGGAGCCATGAGTTCATGCCATTGTGGACAGACGTTGCTTGGAGGCATGACCAATGGCAACTCTCATGGAATCAACTCACGATAGCCTCGGTCACTACCATGTAGGGCTTCAATAAATATTCAGTTCAGTTCACTTAAAAACAACATGCGTATATAACCCAACAAATTAAAATGTAGGGAGGGGTTACACGTTATTGTTGCATGCAATTATTCCTTGCCTGAATACATGAATTGTAATTCATCGTTGTGGTAGCGTGAACTTTGAACTCCTAACTATATTGATGTTGTTAGTCTGCCATTGTTGCATGTGTATACATATTCACATTATTTCAGTAGTCATATCATAACTGTACACCACTTGGGTTATTAATTTTTGGCACCATCCCTACATCCTTCAACCTTTTTTTAATGAAATGTTTTTGTTCTATTAGTTTTTCCTACTTGTTATAATGCTGCAACAAGATAGCCTCGGTTCCCAGGACCTCCCTGGTTGTGCGTAATTGTGAGTTTTTCCCTCCCCCCCACAATTAACGTGCACAATAATTACGCGTATTGGGGAAGGCCTGGGACTGAGGCTAGCAACAAGAATATTGTTATATAAGCCAGTCTACTAATGCAGAACTGAGAACAGGATACAACATACAGCTATTTAGTGTAATCAGTAGTAAGACTTGACAAAGGAAGTGTGGAAAGTAATTTTTAGTGAGTTCTACATCCTGCCTACTTCAAGTTTACCTAGAGCGAAGGGGTGCGCATATATTGTTGATGCAGACACGATCGTCAAATAGCGCATGAGTAGATCACAAATATGCAATCAATGAGGAAATGGCATCCGACTATATGGAGGTACATTGTACTCGTAAATCCTTGTTCTCGTGCAAGAGGGATCCTACGATCTGTTGGCCTAGGATCATGCACCGGAGAGAAAGGAATCGTTTTATGCTAAAATAAAGGCGTTTGTCAATTTTGAGGTACAATGTAGACCGTTTGAAAAAGAAATGTTGGTTTTGGAATTTCCGTGTACTGTTGTAGCGGTGGATTTTACCTACTTTGAGAGTCTTACTGTGTATAGAAACGCTCGTTTGAAAATGACAGAAAATGACTGCCATGGGTAAGTTGCATTGTGTTGTATTATATTACTTTGAGAGTCTCTTGGTTTGATTCTTCGTGTCTTGTTTCTTTAATTTTTTCTACCATTCCTACATCCTTCAACATTTTATGTTTTTTTTTTACACTTGTATACACCTTTTCTATGCTGTAAACTATGATACAATTCATACCTGTGTGTACTTCCACAAAAGTTGGATTTTGAGGCTAAATTAAAATAAAAAATAAGAGTCACATTGATAATGAAATATATGAGTTACAAGAGCAAAAACATTTAAAAGAATGAGAGTGTAAAATCAGAGAACAAAACAGGGGAAATCAAGTACAATTAGAAGTTTATAGCTATAAGCCATGTTTTCCTGATTCAAAATTTGTCAGATTCGCAAAATAGTGCTTTGTTCTGAAGTTAAGAATTGTGTACTTTGAATGCCTTTGTGAGCACATCTGATAAAATCTATAGCTACTAAAAAATCAATAAAGAAGAGCACATCAACTGGCCTAACTCCACACTATAGATAAAATACCTTTTAGTTTAGAATCTAAGATCTATCCATATATAAGCGCAGTTTATGCTATTTTAGCAAGAGAATGGCACACAACACAATGATATATAACCATATGATCAGTTGTATGTGTACTGTCGTATATAGACTACATGCATGTTGGTGTACACGTTTGGTGTGAGTTAATGAATTGTAAGTGCATGTTCAGTATCAATTTGGAGTGAATTCTGAAAAGTGTCTTCAGACATGTTCCACATTGTGATATATTACATGTACATATGTATGCACTTACTCGAGGTGCAATGTCCACATCAACCATGGATTGTTCGTATGTTGTGTGTATAGTAGGAGCCTCAATTGGTGGTTGTCGTATATATAATATTTCATCCTCATCTTCAGCTTTCAAAATCAGTTTTGTGTCTTCCTCAGATTCATGAGGTGATTCGAGAGAGGGAGTCTCCACTAGTAGTCCAGCTTGGAAACCGATCTTGGACGTTTGTGATTGAAGGCTTGAATCAGATGGTCGGTGTTGCATAGATGGTAGTACAGTATTAGCCTCTATGTTCTGAGTTTCCAAAGAATTTGCTTGGATAATTCTTCTGCGGCATGTATAGATGAGATATCGTAGGTACTTATATCTAGGATGAGTCCTGACCCACTTAAAGAAGGGTTTCGCTAGAAACACACCGAGAACAATTAAATGGAGAAACACAACAATAGAGCTAAAACCCACAATAGAAGCAAATGAGTTATATGTTGCTTTGTCACATTTTGTTTCATTCCAACTGGAGCTACTACCATATATTACTGGTGCTACATTGATCAGAAAATATAAAAGTTCTGTTGTATTAAAAAAAAACAAGATTAGAAAAATTATGATGCTTATCCACACAAAACAGCGGGTGCAATAGGGTTTATTTTCCCATTTATTTTTGTGAAGGATGAAGTAGATCAAAGTACAAGCGGCGGTCAGGCAGAGGAGACCATAGAAGAGGCTCAGAGATTGTCCCACCTCATCACACGTTGGCTGGGATATTAATCCCGCGATGCCTGTGAATAAATCATAACTGATCATATATCATCAAGAGCATTGTTCCTGTTTTCTACAAGAGCAAAATGTTGAAGGATGTAGGAATGGCAGTGCCAAAAATCCAAGAAACTATGGTGGTATATATGCTAAAAGACAAAAGATTATATATAGCATGCTACAATAGTACCATGCATAACCCCCATATTACAAAGGATGTAGAAAGGGTATCATGATGCATGCCATGTCTTGTGGCATATACACCACCCTAGTCTCTGATATTTGGTACTGCCATTCCTACATCCTTGGAAATGTTTTTTACTCTTCTTTCACTGGTTTCACTGCATCACAAAGTGTAATCTTGTGATTTTGTGAAGCTAATGCAATGGCATGCTACAGCCCCACCCTCTTTCCGCTGAGCTCCGTATGTATGCTATAACTCAGGCACTTACTGGAACCCCAAAGGTTAGTATGTTTACTATAATGTTCATTGAGATCCCCAAACCTTATTCACTAAGCTCCTGATGCAGGCGTAATTGTCTAATAGAGCATGTGTAAATAATCACGACATTGCATTGAGGAAATGGTGTTCAAGTACATTACAGATGTGCTAATAGATTCTTGCTGTTCTTATTTGAGAAGGATCCTAGGAAGATTCTGATGGCCAAGGATCACACATGGTAGAGAAATAAGCTGTTTTATGCCAAAACTAAGGTGAGCATGTTCGCCATTTTTGAGGTAGGCCATTCAATATATATATATATATAGAAGAAACAAAATAGAGAAATCGGTGATTTAGCAATTTTCCATATGTCATTATAGCGGTGAGAGTTTTATTGTGTATAAAAACACTTGTAGGCCATGTTATGCATCTGAAAAAGCTTATTAACTGTTACGTTCAAGAGATCTGAGGTGTTTCATTTGTTAAGGCTAATGGGTGTGTCATTGCCATCAAGAGTCTACTGATTCTATTCACATACAAGTGTAAAAACATTTTCACTAAAAATGTTGAAGGAGTAGAAATTTAAGTGCCAACAAGTTTAGAAACAAGGTCAAATTTCAGCATGCATGAGACAAAGGCAGGGCATGATAGCATGCAACAATCATAACATTCGTAGTATTTACAGATGTAGGGATATGGGGTTACGCATGTTATGATTGTTGCATGCTATCATGCCCTGCCTATGTCTGCATGCATGCTTGTGGTAGACTGTTATTGTGTATGTATTTCATTGCTAGTGTATTATTAAATTGCATGAGAACTCACACACATAGCACTAACATCATTACACTATTAGGACTGACTTACATGGACTTGCATTAGGACTCACAAGGGCTCATATGGGCTTACTTATAACATACCACATCACGCACCACAGACGCAGGGACTAAAAACAAACACATTAAACAATAGGTATAGAGATAATAGGACTGCACTAGGAGGTATCGTATAAAAAATATATATACATAACATCTGATTAAGAAAATACATCTGACTTAGGAAAATATAATAGAAGGTGCATATAAAAATAAATGGTATATCTGACTAGAAGATTAGTGATGTGTACAATAAGTATAGGCATGTTTAGATAAACAGACATATCAGTTAGCCAAAAACACAGAGAGAGGGAGAGCAAACCATCCAAGCATCCAATAACAATAAAACCAACAGACAGCAAGAGCAGAGTACTAGGCCTTGAGAACCTAGACTGGTGCATGCATGCATAATTGTTTTAACGTTGTATTTTAATTCATTTCCTTTTTCCTGTTTCCTGTATCTATATAGTGTATGCATTGTTAGATCATTGTGCATTTGTTCTTCTCTAACTCTCCTGAGCGTTCACGCTGGCATTACTACAATGCTGAACTTTGACCTTGTTTCAATACTTGTTGGCACTTCCATCCCTACATCCTTCAACATTTTAGTGAAAATGTTTTTACACTTGTTTCACTGGTCTTTACTGTATGTAGCAACATGTATAAACCTACTGGCTTTCGTGCAGAGTTCTACCTCCCTTGTATACCTATGAGGATAGCCAGCAATTGCCAGTGACTCCTACATCCTGTCTTGTACGAATATTGCCTACTGAGTACAACAGCGGGTCCAGTTATGGCAATCAGGGGCATAACTAGCATGAGGCAGAGGAGGCAGTTGCCTCCCCTAGCCTGTTTTTTGACCTTATGAATAATTTATTAGGCATCTCCGCGAGCGTGTGCAAGCAGCAAAGAAGTTATAAGGCAGCACCGACCGAATCAGGTACGTAACTAGCATTGAGGCCGTTGCCTCGTTGTCCTGTGAATAAGTAATTGGTGCATGATAGAAACGCGATGAATGCACAGGCGTATGCATTCACGCAAGCAAACGTTTTACGCGCATGCACGAGTATTTTAGACTATTGAATAATGAATGCACTAAAGTGCAGAGCCCTCGGCGTACGCGTGCGCGCGAATCTTTGAAAGCGCACGCGCTAGATCTCTAATTACGTTAACAGGAAGTATACGGAAGACTTTAGACAAAAGACGGAGACTGAATAGAAAGAAGCTTGCTACCTTACATCGAGTCGTATCCCAGGTAGAGTTTAGCCTAGTGTTAGCCTTTTTAGAACCCTTGGAAGGCTCTGCCGTCGAAAAAGTGCGCGGAATGTCGCTGCAGTACCCTACAACGCAGGAAGCGGTGTATCTCTGCAACGGAGCGGTTTCAGAGAAATCCCCACAAATTTTTCGACCTCCGCTGCCCGCTGAGTACGTGACAGTATTTTCAGGATGAACAGACGCTCCAGGGGTGAGATTGACTTAACAGACAGACAGACACACACACACACACACACACACACACACACACACACACACACACACACACACACACACACACACACACACACACACACACACACACACACACACACACACACACACACACACACACAGACCCAACTACCGTAACCCTCGCTGCGCATGCGCGCCGAGGGTTAATAAGCCTCCTCTAGCATTCAATCCTAGTTACACTCCTGGGCAACAGTTAGTCGTTCAAAGAAACGGACACAAAGGAGCAATGCTGGTAGCCGACAAACCATATTCACGACCAAACTTCTAACTTCACGTCTTCGGCACGTGAGCAAACAAGAAAATGGCATCTAAACTAACGCTTCTAAGCTTGCCAAACTGGAGTTGACGGGCTTTGGGAGAAGGTATAAAGATTTTGTGCATCAAGGATCATGTACGCTCCAGTATAAATGATTTTCGTGAAAGAAATAGAGCGATTACTAACCCCGTTTCGCGATAGGTCGTAAGAAAGAAGAAGTTTTTTACAATTTTCCGAGAATCACTGTAGCTGTATATTTTACTGAGTTTGAGAGTATTATAGTGTATAAAGGCACTCGCAGAGCACGTTGTTTGTCTGAAAAGGCCTATAACATCCGCGTTCGAGAGTTCTCAGCCATTACTTTTGTATGGGGCTAATGGGCATGTCTGCGCCATCCCTACATATAGAGTCTACCGACTCTAGGATAGAAAGAGCAAGACATTTGAAACAAAGCTAACAGCAGTATATTCACAAACTATAGCAATGTCACTTACTGATTTCTAGAATTAATACACCAGCTACAAAGAGTACCACTGAAAAGTAGTTTATGACTGCAAAAGACAAACAAATATATATAATACAGACATACATTGCATCACGGTAGTACTGTGTATATATAGGGGTCTATTCCCATTGAAAACTGAAACAAAAAATTAATGTTGAACACTTGTTTCACTTGTTTTTAAAATCCATGTTTGTGTGAGCCCCACCCCTTCTACTTACGCGTGCTTGAGCCCCACCTTTCAATGAAATGTGGAATACACGTGCACAAATAGAAAATGGCTTTCAACAAACTAATAAGGAGGTTTCTCAATTTTGTGCATGAACTAACAAAGATTCGCTTGATCAAGGATGAGAAAGGATGTAAAAATCAAAGGGAATACTGGCGTTAGTTTTGTGGTAGGCCAGTTCAACTGAATTAAGAAGAAGATCGGCGATTTCTGTGAGTCATTAGCAATGTAGGAAGTTTCTCTATTTAAAGTTGCGCATTATGTTACAAAGATTCTCTTGCTCATGCAAGGATGGGAAAGGAGACATGTAAATAATTGCATAAAAATGAACAGAGACAGGATTGGGACACAGACATGATATTACATCAATGTACAAACAAAGGTATGTTTAACTGTCCCAATCTCGTCTCTGTGCAATCCTGTAATTATTTACTTGTTTATTATGAATATACCTACGTACCCACATAGATAATCCAGTGATTCAGAAACTCTGTGAACTGGAGAATTTGTGAAGAAGACATATATGCATAATATATGGATGCAAAGGGAGGCAACAATAGCATAACCCTAAAGTATTAGTGTAGGGAGGGTTACACATATTATTATTGTTGCCCGCCTGTGCATGTGTACATTTGTATTAAACCTTGCAATTGTTTCCATGATTTTGGCACTACCATCCCTATATCCTTCAACATTGGAATGGTTACTCTTCAGACACAGTTATGTGTCTGAAAATTGAGCCATTTCATCTTGGTTAATGGGCGGTGCCGTCCCTACAAACCCGTCCCTACAAACTCTATGATTTAGCAGTGGCGTAGACAGGATTTAGAGGAAGGGGGTGCCGAGCACTAGCGCTTCGAAATTTTCGGCCTAAAGCCACACCCCTTTATTATGTAACTTCCTGTGGCTCGCGCGCGCAACTATGAAACAAGGGGCACAGTTGCCTACGCTACGTACTATGTAATAATGGCAAAACTTCAACTATCTGTTCAGACGAGCCTCTTCTCGACGTTCTCTCGTCGTGTCGCATTACAGGGCTTTTTTGTAATCTTGCACGAAAAAAGCGTCAAGCGCCAGTTATTGCGCATGCGTACACCATACCACCAACTTTGAATGACTACAGTGTATGCAAATGTGTAGTACGCAAGCCATGACCTCCTGTGAGTGTTCGAGAAGTAGCGCATATAGTAATGACATACGATGGAGATTGATTTGGCAGACATTAGCTTTGATGTTGCCCACAAGGCAAGTTGCTTCTAATTTGAGTGTAGATGAAACTACAGTCCGTCGTGTTGTTAGACACTTTGAAGCTACTGGCTCAGTAGACAAGAAAACCTATCCATCTGAAAGATCATTCAGAAAAATTTCTAATCCAGCACAACTGTTTATCCTTCACCTAGTTGTTGACAGGCCTGGTATATATCTGAGAGAGATTATTAAAAAATGAACTGCAGTTACAGCTAGGGATTGATGTTTCTGAGGGTGCTATATGTGTTTTTCTCCATAAGGCCGGTTTTACTAGACAAAGGCTTAAACTCTATGCTAGTCAACAAGATGAACATCTACGTACACTGTTTGCTTCAGATGTGTCTATTTATAGTGCAGAGATGCTAATTTTCCTTGATGAAAGTGGAGCCGACCGTCGAGACACTATTAGGGCCAAAGGATATAGTCTAAGAGGAAAACCAGCAAAGAAGCAGAGGTTTTTGATGAGAGGAGAGCACATATCAGCACTCTGCATCATGTCAGTGGAAGGGATTCTAACTTGCAGAATTGTCAGGGGGAGCGTTGATGGTGATAGGTTTGTTGAATTCATCGAAAACTCACTGATGCCTATTGTCATGCCTTTCAATGGCATCAATTCAAGAAGCGTAATAATAATGGATAACTGTGCAATACATCACATTGAAGAAGTTACACAGCTAGTACAGCAGACTGGAGCTCTCATTCAGTGGCTCCCTCCATACTCACCAGACATGAACCCTGTAGAGGAAGCATTTTCAAAAGCAAAGGCTATGATGAAAGCCATGGAAAATGAGATGCAGGTGTTAAATGATATAGACACTGTAGTTTACAGTGCATTCTCAACCATAACTCCTCAGGACTGTGAAGGATGGATTGCAGATAGTGGCATTTATAACATATAAACACAAACCTACTCATTTTGTATTCCCAAGATCATTAACACATTTAATACATGTACACTGAAGTTGCTCTTGACCAATCAACATCACTCAGTTAGCTCGACTTCCTTAGAGAATACTCTCTTCAAAGAGCTGTTTCAAGCTGGAAACCTGAGTGAAACATTTCCCTCTAATGTCAACTGCCTTGGTAGGTGAAATGCCAACTCCTGACTGGGATTCTAAAGATGAAGTCTGTTGAATTACAGGTGACATTTTGGGACTGGCCATTGCTTTAACAACAGCAGAAACTGTACTCACAACTGTATCCTCTAGGGATCTCCGTGTAGGTCTGGTGGGAGTAACCCCTGTGATCATTGGTACTTCGGGTGGTATGTCTTTGGAGGAATGCAGGCCATTGACTATCATCCTCGCCCACAGTCGATACTGTGGATCACTATAGTTGTGGTCTTTACTGTGAATCTCTTTTATCTCCGCTGCCAAGTCGTCAACTTCTTTCTCTTTCGTAGCACGTTTTGATTGAGGACCAAGACTATCATCCCTCTTGCGTTTCCTTGAGCTTTCATCAGTTTCTTCACTGCATCCATCGCACCATAAGTACACATCAGTTTTGCCACTTTTCTTCAAAGAATACATAGCTGTAAGATCATCCTGAGACACAAGCCATTTCTTGGTTGACTGCCGCCCTTCAAAGTACCCAACTGAAAAGCGCGTGGTGGGTGGAACCTGATCTTCAAATTCTTCCATTAGTTTAACTTTCAGATCAATAACAGATGTAAATATTCCTTTGAATTTTCTCATGTCTCGTACGGCACTATTCTTCTTTTTAAGAGGATTGATTACCTTTACTCTATATGAAAACTCAGCATGTTGAGCCTGTAAAGTGTTATTCTTAGGGTGGCTTTAAATAGAACCATTACACTAGTCTCAACCTACCTCAGACGTTGATGGCGGTATAGAGGAAGCTGCTGTAGAGACTGTGGCTTGCAAAGGAGTCACAACCACACGCCTGTCTCCATGAACAACAACACTGTGAGCAGTCAAGTTCTTTGAATGAATCATGAGGCTAAGTCAAAGTACATGTGTAATTGCGCATGTGTAAACTCGCTTGGCGGACGTAAGCAGGCAAGATTACGAAAAAACGCTGTACATGTATACCGCGAAGCGCGTAATATCAACGCATGTGCACTAGAACGACGTACCTGACCACTCGCTCCCGCTCACCAATAATAAATCGGAATCCGGAGATAAACAGGGTACTCCGAGTCCACTGAATCTTCAGGTAAGATGTAAACTTGATGTACAGTAGCCTAGGCCTATAGCCTCAGGCATAAAGGGAGTGCTCGAGCACCCAAAGCACCCCCCCTGTCTACGCCACTATTGAATGGGTTGGTGTAGTACTATATTTGTTTGTATATACCCATGCACATTTGGACAGGGATTAAGCATATAGCTATAGTTTTATTGCTGGCTATAGCCCTACCACATGTGAAACAAGACTCACTATTACAGCTTATACTCTCTCTGCATGTAATCAGATACATGGCTACATGTGGGAGTACATTTCTTGGTGTGAGTTAATTAATGACTTGTAACTGGATTCATCCCTGATTTAACAAGACTATGTATAGTGAATACCTGCATCTGTGTAGGTGGTTGTGGCATATCTTTTAATGTTTCATCCTCATCTTCTCCTTTTGAAATGAGTTGTACGCCTTCCTCAGATTCATCGGATGTTTCAAGAGTCGAGATCTCCATAGACTCACCTAGTAGTCCAGCTCGGAGGCTGGTCCTGGAGGTTTGTGATTTATAGCTTGATCCAGATGGTCTGCGTCGCTTAGATAGTAGTACAGAGTTAGCCTCTTCATTCAGAGTATCATATAGCTCTTTGTGTGCCCTCTCACTAGGTTCAAAAGTTGCATGCTCACTTAATGCCTTCAAAAACTGATGAAATGCCCCAACTCCACGTCTGGAAATGATTTGTATCAGTTTGGAAGTATTCTGTGAATCTGTAGCCTCATCAGAGAATCTTTCTAGTTCTTCCATTGTTACACACTGATTTTGATACAAGTATGGCTTCAATGATTTAAAGTTCACTTTTTGTGTAATCATCCCAGCACGGTTCTTCAATACTTTCCTTGCAGCAGCATCATCCAATGAACAGCGGACGTCAAACTATAAGAGAGCAAATCAACAGGCTTTAACACACTGAGGCCGAACTGCAGTGTCCACACTACAAATCGGCGTAGGCCACCTTACTTGAAAACACCTGGGCTTGGGTTCCGCCAGGCGTGCAATCTATGATCTATCCACAAAGTTAACCATGTAGTTTACATGTAGGTTGCCGGTTAGCTAGCCTAGTAGTGGCGCATACTCTGGCAGTCAGCCTGGTGAACTCCACTACACTGCCCGGCCGAGTCAGTAACCACTCAGTTGCACGCACTGTCGTTAATCGGTATATACACTCAGTTACTCACCTCTGATGGATCCATAATACCACCTAAGTATGACAGATCGTATATAGATATGGGGGTGTCTCGCACTGAGTAAACACAAGTTGTTTACGTCGCGCGTTATGCGCATGAGCAGATTCGCAAGCGATCACGTTACTTAGCAACTTTTACTAACTTTCAAAAGGTGGGCGGTACCGCTAGCAAAGAGCTTGAGCTATTGGCGCCGCCTGTTCATTCACCAACAACGTGAGACCTAAGGTTGTCTACTCATCCAAGAGCGAAGAATGGCGAGTGCTATTGCTGCTGCTACTAAATCTGTCACATTTAAACTACCAGAGAATGACTCAGGGGGCGCTAAGGCTGTTGTTGCACTACCAAAGACACCACATCCGAAAAAAATGCGAGAATCTGGACAAATAGAGTTACTTGCAGTAGCATCAAGTAAGATAATTCATCCTCAAAGTTTCCCCACAAGTAGCCCTAGACCACATGACAATGAATTCAGGCCTCAATCTCGCCCAAGCTCAGAGCAGAATGACATCTCATGCGATCTAAAGGAGAAGATAAAACCTGTTCACAGTTCTGTAACCAGACATCAGCATCATGTGAGGACACATATGAGATTGAAACCTTCTGACACAGCACAAGCTGTCAATGCTGTCAGAGAGAGGACAAATTCAGCAAGTTGGGACGACACTCGCCTGATGAAATACAATGTGGCAAGGTTGAGAGAGCACCTGCTGAAAGTAGAGGAGGAGATTAAGCAGATGACGAGAGGAAAATGCACACTGGAATTGGCCGTGCAGGACATCAGGAAAGCAATATCTGTCAACCAGCAGTCAGTCAGTATGCAGCAGAAGAAGACACATGCTGAAACGGTGAGAGAGATTATAAAGTGGTTTACTCTCCAGTCTTTCCTATAATGGGCATAACCACAGTGTATACACATGTAGATACAGCTATGAATGGATGTATCATACTACATGTACACATGGATAATACATGTACTATCATGTGTGTACATGTATGTCCAGGACTCCACTCTGCGACTGTTGAGAGAAGAATCGCACGTGCTTTCAAAGTCAAAGTCTCAAGTGGAGCAGTACTTGCGGTCAGTGAAGAGCCATTTGCAGACACTGGACACCATACGCAGAGCTCTGAAGACTAAAATTAGCACATTGTCACAGTCACTCCAACTTGATGCACAGCGGTTCAAGGTCTATAATATTGCTTCTAACAACCTTAGTATGCATATTTCATTAGTCCTTTACACTTGCAGATGTACAATGGAAGGAGGGAGTTTGGTAGTGCTTGTGCAGCTCCCAAAGCATCAAAAGCAGCAGAAGACATAGCAGGTATCACATACAAACAGGTGTTAGTTGGGGTGTTGTTTTGATAAGTAAGTGTATGTGGTTTGTGATGGATGAATATTATTATTCTGCTACTCGGGCTTGCCTAGAGTACAATGTATGTACATGTACATGTAATCTAGGCCATTAGGCATACACCACACTAATGAGGGCCAACCAACCCAAACTGGTGAGGGCCAACCAACCCAAGCTGTTCCCGTTGGCCTGGTTTGCTCTGAACGCCTTATTTTCATGTGTATACATCCAAATACATGTAAAGCACATGCGAGAGAAGGCACATAAGAATACTATTTCCCATCCCATGCACTTATCTCTCCAGCTCCATTATGCTCGAAAGCAGTTGAAGTATTATCAGCCTCTAAAAAGGTCCGTGCTGGAATCCAGGGTCTGATAGTGTCTACACAGACACAGAGAACACAGGCCCACAACACTGTCACTTCATGTGTGGCTCAGAGCGTACAGGAAGCAAACTCAAGAAAAGTACGTTTTACAATAACAAGTTAAGTTATCCACCCCACTCCGTCTACTCTGTATAGTGTGAGATGTTGTTAGAACGAGGCCAAGTGAGACTGTCCCAGAATTCGGCTCATCACCAGCACCACACTGAAGAGATCATGTTGGGCAGAGTATTAGGCCCTATCTCAGACAAACACAGGTACATATACATGTACATGTAACATATATATGTCTATTCCACAGTGAGTGTATATATATGCACATTTTATGTTCATGTATGTGCAGTTATGTATTAAGGCTATGACATATGGACATATGCATCATTGTACAGGTCTGTGTCTGAGAAGGAAGACCGGCCTCTTTCTCGTCGAAGACCTGGTTCAGGTCTGGAGGAGAAGGCAAACATCAAGAGAACTAGCAGCAAACTGGCAAAGTAAGCAGGTCTCAATTATAGGGAAATACTATTAGGGAGTGCATACAGCTTCATGTAGTAATATTTCTTTGCCCATTCAGGCGACTCTCATTGAGTGCTGTACATGCAACAGAGATGGAGCAAGCTGATCAGCATCTCTCCAGGCAGCTGAAACAACATGCTGTGTCAGCTACTCTGGACTCACATACACTCCGAATTAGAAAAATGTCACTGGACAATAGGTATATATATATTATGGGGATTGTAGTTGAGGTGTGTATGTACAGCTTTGAAAAACTGTGTGCCTTCACAGTTCTCTAACTGTTTCCTACGTGCTTCTTCTGCAGATGGGTACAGTAACAACTACCATTATATTTGAATCACAGTACCAGTAACTGAACTCTCACCAAAACCGAATAATATTTTCCTATTGGTTTCTGTCAATTATTTATATAACATTATTGCTTCTACTTGTGGTTTTCATTTTGCATGGCGCAGACGCTGACGTGCGCATGCGCTAGTCTTGCAAGCCACACCCTCCAATCTTGCGTGATTACGCATGCGCTCCTTGATCGCAAGCACCTTTGCCATGTTGCGTGTCGCTTCTCTTGTTCGTCCGCTGCGGCCCCTCTTGGTGGCGAGGATGGCGACCCAAGGAACACGAGACAGAGAACTCAGCTCCACAGCATCCTCCAGGGCACCTATCAAAAACGTGGCAGTCATTGGCAGTGGACTAATGGGCGCTGGAATAGCTCAGGTGCTTAGGACATGTTCCTCCGTACTTTACACAGTACATGATACAGTACTAATGGAGTGCACACAGAGTGTGTTATGGCATGCAGGTTGCAGCTCAAACAGGTCACACTGTGTTTCTAGTGGATGTGAAGGAGGAGCTCCTGGACAAGGCTCGTGCCTCCATCACCTCTTCCATACAGAGAGTGGCAAAGAAAACGTTCTCAGAGGATCCCAAAGTTAGTGGAAATTAGAAATTATGAGTCTGCCCCTGCCAATCGAAGACTGCAGACTCTACTATGTCTGCATACATGTATGTGTGTTTCCTCATACTGCTTGGATGTAAGCTTTGAGTGGTAGACTTGTGTACCCCTACTAATTAGCCTGAGAATGACACTACTAGTTCTCTTTATTCTAGCTCTGTACACATGTTGTGTGGCTGAATAAGTGTATGCATACATGTATGCAGAATTTCTTCTTGTGGTAAAGTGTTCGTGTACATGTACTCTCATGGTGTGTATAATATTATACTTACTACAACATAACTGGTGTGTTTCATTGTATGACCATTTGATGGTCATACAATGAAACACACCAGCTATCAATCATAAACACCAGTTATGTTGTTAATAGGGAGGAGAGGAGTTTGTGACCACTTCTCTGAGTCGTATTCAGTACACACTGGGAGCAGAGGAGGCTGTTGCTAATAGTGATCTAGTGGTGGAGGCCATTGTAGAAAACATGGATACTAAACACGTGCTCTTCAAGAAACTCGACAAAGCAGCTCCTAGGTAAAGAAGACATATACTACCACTTCTATTTCCATAATTCTAGTTAGTTGCCACATGCGTTTGGTCTATACAGACATCATTTGGCAAGCAGTTGGGCCAAGTGTCCTGATTATAGTGCAAGTTGTCCCGTTTGCTGAGGTGCCCTCGCTTCAGCGAGTCCGGTCTTCCATCTCTTTTCACTTGCTACTATTTCTCTCTTTGTTCTCTCTATATGTAGCACTACAGTATTTGCTAGCAACACTTCCTCTCTCCCCATCACGGAGATAGCCAGTGTCACTAACAGGAAGGACAAGTTCGGAGGCCTCCATTTCTTTAATCCTGTCCCAGTCATGAAACTAGTTGAGGTCTGTAAACATATTGTATGAAGGAGCATGCATGAATGATGTGCTTTTGATATATGCGAACATATATACTGTTATACTACATGTGCTGTTGGAAAACCCATTATTAAGGCATACTTATGGGATAATTTTAATCTATGCACTCCCTCTCTCACACACACATGCGCACACACACGCACACACATACACACGCACACACATGCACACACACACGCACACACACACACACACACACACACACACACACACACACACACACACACGCACACACATACACACACACACACACACACACACACACACACACACACACACACACACACACACACACACACACACACACACACACACACACACACACACACACACACACACACAACTCCTTTTTGATGGATTTTTAAAGCACCTCTATTACTACAATGTACATGTATAGCTATGTAGTGTAGATGAAAAATTAATGTCTGTTGTCTAATGAGGTTAGTGGCCCTGTGCCCTGCAGGTGATCCGTACTGCTGACACCAGTGATGAGACCTTCCAATCTCTCATGGACTTCAGTAAGGCCATGAAGAAAGTTCCTGTTGCCTGCAAGGTGGGTGTGGTCTGGAAAGGTGGGCGTGGTCTAACACATCACTTTCAAGAAGGCTGGTACTTGTGACATAGGACATACACGTTGCTTAAGATTCAACCCAGCCAGCAGAACTGCCAGTAGAGCTGCTTTGGTACTTGTCTGCTTCGAATATATAATGTGTCGATTTTAAGTTATACAAGCCTTGTACCTAGGCTCACGAGAGGAAAAGTGCTTTTTTTGGCTGGATATGAAGCTAAAGGCATACCTGCCTCTGTTCACATTTAGCTACATGTAGCTTCCATAGATAGCATAACATGAATACGTGTGTAGTGTATTCAGGTTGATGTGTATAATAATGTTGCTCCAGGATACACCAGGGTTCATTGTGAACAGACTACTTGTGCCATACATGGCAGAGGCAGTTCGCCTCTATGAGAGAGGCAAGTACACAATAGAATTCACCTCTACCTTATGTGTCTGAGTGATGTGAATTACTGTATGTACATGTACATGTGTAGGTGATGCTACACCTGAGGACATTGACACAGCCATGAAGCTGGGAGCTGGCTACCCCATGGGGCCTTTTGAACTGTCTGACTACGTTGGTCTTGACACAACCAAGTTCATTCTGGATGGTAACAGATAGTGTGCATGTATAGTACATGTTACATACGATGATATGATGTAATTCAATGTGTGCACACATGTATGAGTGGAACTCATGGGGTAAGATAATGTGCTGTTCAGTGAGGTGTCCTGATTTCAGGCGGTGAAAAGTGGGCAGATATTTGGGAAATGGCAAGTGTCTCATTTAAATCTCATAAGAGGGATTTCACCATCAATATGTTGTAGAGACTAATTTACAACTTCTCTCCCTTCCCCCTCTTCTCTCTCTCTTCACCTCACAGGCTGGTCTCAGAAGTACCCCAACGAGCCTCTCTTCCAACCAATAGACACACTCAATAAACTTGTGGAAGAAGGCAAACTGGGACGCAAGACTGGCCAAGGATTCTATAAGTATTCCAAGTAGTTATTTATCTGTGATAGATATTATAGTATATACTGTGTTAGAAAAATATCATCTCTCCATAGAAATTGGCATACCATAGGCATAGGAGCTGGGGGGGAGGGGGAGTGAAGCCACACCCACTTTTGTCACACCCATTAACCACAGTACTGCACAAAACCAATTCTTACTTACCTGCAGCTAAAAGCAAAGCAGCAGTGGCCTCTCTAAGCTGGCCCATGTTACATGTACCTGTTGCTAAAATCGCATGCGCAGCCACACAGATTTAGGTGCATGGCATTGCATATGAGAGAGAGAGAGAGAGTGTGGCTCCTCAATCATAAATTTTGTGACTGCCTAAAGACTGCCCAATGATGCATGTTCCTATGTGTATAAAATTTGTAGCTTACAAAAAGAGAAGTGAATTTATATGTATGTACATGTATATGTGTATGTGTGCTATAGAGCTAGTATACATGTATAGTGTAGTTGAAAATGTCTACTGACTACTAAGTTATATACATGTATGAGAAGTGTCTATCAGTCACCATGGTCTTCCATGAGGTGAGGAGAGATAAGATCGTTAATGTTTTGATGGAGGGCAAGAAATATTGGGCGTGAATATGGGTCTATGTCCCAGCACGATGACATCAACAGAAACACGTCTTCAGGACACTTATCAGGTGGAGAGAGGGTGGAGAATTCTTGAGAGATCTGAAACATGACCTCTTCGTCGGTTAGGTTGAAAAATGGAAGCTTTCCGTAAGAGAATAGTTCCCACAATAGTACACCAAATGCCCAGATGTCACTTTCAGTTGTAAACGTGTTTTCGTTGATGGCTTCTGGAGACAGCCAGCGTAGAGGTATGCTCTTCTTGTGCAGTTGGTAGTATGCCTTGGGGTAGAGTTTGGGACCCAGCCCAAAGTTGGCGACTTTTACAACGCCATTGTAGCATCTGATGCAGTTTCTGAGTGCGACATCTTTGTGGACAATGCTCTGTGAACAGAGATAGGCCATTCCAAGGCACACTTCATCTGCATTACGAAGTAGTCGGCGGAATTCATCGACAATTCTATTTCCGTCAGTCACTCCTTCCATTTCTCGTCCCTTTTCACGGATGTAGGCGAGCAAATCGACGTGCCTCTCTCCAGCATCAAAGATGATGCATTCTGGGTCGGGAGCAGTATCAGTGCAGACACCCAGAACACCCACCACATTTAGGTGATTGAGATTGGAGAAGAGAACTATCTCCTGCTCAAACATGACCCGTTTATTCTCATTGTCTGCCCTGAGCATCTTCACTGTGACGATTCGTGATTTCTCTCTGGCTGTAATCCCATACGCCTCTCCTCTGTAGACAGGTCCAAACTCACCATCCCCAAGTTTGGTCAGTAGAACAAGGTTTTCTCTAGGGAACTGCCGAGATCCAATGTACGTCCTCCGTTTCTGGTGACGGACATCCTCTTCAGTGAGGTAAGGGGCTGCTTGTGAGTCATCAGGTTCAATATGAAGCTCGCCATCAGAAGTATCACTAGTGTTCTGTGTGGGTGTACACGTAGGAATTTTATATCAGATTCTGTGTATGTATATTTATAACATAGTTTTATGTGTAGAATGTTTTAGGCCAAGAATCTACCTAAACATGTAGTGATTGGTAGTCTAGCATTACACTAGAAGGTGTGAAGAGCAATCAGTGATCGACGCACACAGACGTCCATCTAACAACAGGCAAATTATAAATTGTGTTGTGAACATCATTTCAATAGAAAAGATAGACCCATTTTGTGCTACATGTATATAACATGTGTATGCATATAAGAGTGATATTCGTATACAATAAGGTACATATTGTTTGTGTGCCGTGCCACACAGAAGGGCCACTTGTGTATTGTACTGTTAGTACTATTACAAAGTGGCAGCAATTGGGATACATATGAAACTCATTGACATGTAGCTTAGCATAGCCCTCTGGAGACCTGAGTAGCCACAGGGGTGCTCCTATAATTATATTCACAACGGACTGGTCGAATTCATGATGATTATGTTGATGTGTCTTGGTTTATTTAGACATTCATGTGGTAATTGTTATATCTATCACATGGCAACCGTGAAGTTGCCACTCATCACTTTGTCACAGCTAGCCTGGCTGGCAATGCCCTCCCTCCCAATGCTCTGTCACGTGATATTTGGTCCAGGGTAAAAAGTGGACCTCAGGTCCGATTTTTGCCTGTGAAAGGTGGTCCATTCCTACAAAAGCTTGCAGCGGTAGGCAAATAGCCACTGTCTATGCCCTAGCCCTAATCCTTGCCTTAGCCTTAGCTCTAGCCCGGTCCACTTTTGGTTGCCGTAATTGGACCCCCCCCTGATCAAGTTTTTGTCTGGTTCACTTTTTGCATGAAAACTCCATCAAATCCAGAACTATATTCTACTATAGCTGTACCTAATAACTTGGATATTGAATGGCAATAAAAATTATATATATATATAGTACAGCTGACTGATATAATTATAGCAAGTTGCAAATACACAAATAATACATAGAGAATATAGATGCATGATGTGGTAAACGCTGCTTGCCTTAGACTATAATCTTACAAAAATCTGTGATTCAACATTATTAAACATGTATGTACGTACGAGAATCAATAAGACGAGCTATAGTATATCAGTCAACTGACTATATTGCTAGCGAGTCAGGGAGTGTAGTAAGCAAGGTGACATTCAACTCACCCCCTTGGCACTGTAGCCACCTCTAAGTGGACTCATACTAAAGTGCTCTCTGTTTCCTCTCCTGAAACTGCCCGGCCTGACGACGTCCGCGTAATAGTCCGTCGTTTCCATCAGTCGCCTGCCCCTCTTGAAGAAGAAGTACTTGCACGCCATGAGTCCTATTAACACCAGGAGGACCAGGATGGTGGCCACGGAGGCGATACCCACGATGATTCCCACTGTTTGTTGAGGATTCAAACCGTCGGACGAAGTCGGTTCTACGAGAAAAAAAAGCAGCAGTATATACTGGTACATGGTGACGCTATACTGTAGATATTACACCAGTATTATATTGGTTGAAGTACTAAAGCGTTCTGTACCTGGTTCTTCCATATCCTTTGTTGCTGTTCCTTGTGCTCTGCAAAAAGGAAGGCGGAATATGTAACGACTTTCCTCGTCAAAACAGCCCCACCCCTTTTTCGACAGGCTCTCCTGGCTTTTCACCAGTTCATTTGACAAAATTGTCTCATTACAGTACCTACCAGTGTAGTATGGGCTCCACACACCTTTATTCAGAAATACACAAACTTCCTCAGTTTATTTTCAGGTTCTGCAACAACCAAGAACAGCAGAGCGCCATAGAGACACAGCGCGCGCGTAAGCGCTTATAATCTACATCGCAGGCGCTAAAAAGAACTTACGCATGCGTGTACAACTAAACACAGCTGGGAAATGTTCCTTCACATTGTCTACATCCTTGCCCCCTTGTTTTCTCATTCAGAAGCCCAACCGACCTACAGACAGGAGCGGTGTCTGCGTGGTACAGATCAACTCACCGCTGCAAGTTCTTGTCGGGAAATCATTGCCAGCCAAGCAGATTGCCTGGGAGCACATGCATCAGGAATGTATTGGTTAAAGACTGGAGGAGCAGCACAACAGGTGTACTGTGATCTAGCACACAGTGGGGGAGGATGGATGAGGATTGTCAATTTCCACCACGACGGAAACGAGTCGTGTCCAACTTTCCCTGAATCAGGATTAAACCCAGAATGGGAGGGGTTCCCTCTCATCAATGGGAGCCTCTATTGCCTCAAAGGAGGGTGGAATGGAGGCACAGAGGGAAGAAGCATCATCTGGAACAGTGCCCAGAATGTGAGCTACAGTGAAATAAGAGGATATGCACAACTCCGCCTCATCTCAGAGAACGGAAATCTTGGAGAAGGAGACGGGTTTAAAGGCCCCAATAATGATATCTGGAACGATGACTATGCAGACAGCCTCTCAATAGAAATTCCAGGAACCAACTTGAGACACATCTATGCATACATTATTGGGAGCGAGACAAGGAAGTGCCCGGAGGAATTCGGTACCCGACCCCCTCCGTATTTGGTGTACGAGGAGAAAGCGTATGTGTGTGGTCATATAAACTCTGGAGATGATAGAGACGAGAATGGAGTGTATCAGATTTCCCCACACACCACGGGAGGAGATTTAGGAGGGTGTCGAAACTGTCCCCCTGGCTCTCCGTGGTTTCACCACCAGATTGGTGAGCTTGTGAACCACCCCATTCGATTGAGGATGACAGATTACCGCACTTACGAAGGAGTGCACACAGCCATATCTGAGCTAGAACTGTATGTGAGGTAGACACAAACACACTATAAGAGAGACTCAGTGACTCATTTTAGAAAGGACATGTAACCAAACGTGTTGACATGTCTACATACATGTAGTAACACGTATTATCCATGTACAGTGTACGTGGGAATATTCAGACCAAGAGACTTCCAAGGTAATATATATCCTGTACATGTGTATGGGATGTTGCACACACACACACACACACACACACACACACACACACACACACACACACACACACACACACACACACACACACACACACACACACACACACACACACACACACACACACACACACACACACACACACACACACACACACACACACACACACACACACACACCTTGTATGAACCAATAACAATCCTATAATTAGAACACTTGAAATAGGTGTGCATCTCAATAAGGACAACACATTTTGCTGTCCTAAATAACAAGTTCTTGAAATCAGGACACTACTTTCTGTCCCAACTGTGTCCAAATTAGAGAGGCTCCACTGTATTTCTCATGCGTATATATGTATTTGCAGACTAGGAAGAGAGACAAATACACCTCACACTTTTACATGCAATTCAAACCTACACATACAAGAACAGCACATGAGGTGAAGAGACCAAGAAACTGACTATACATACAAAGATGTGATGCAATGAAGGATGGATGGATGGATAACAGTACCAGTTAAGAACATGTTGTCCCTAGTCTAATGAGATCTGATAGAGCAGCAAGATGATTTTGTGTAATGAACCTGGGGAGAAGTACATACAGAGAAGAGGGAAAGAGGGAGGGAGAGAGAAGGGAAAGTGAGAGAAATGGGGGAAGGGAGAAATACATACAGAGGAGAGGGAAGAGGGAGGGAGAGAGAAGGGAAAGTGAGAGAAATGGGGGAAGGGAGAAATACATACAGAGGAGAGGGAAGAGGGAGGGAGAGAGAAGGGAAAGCGAGAGAAATGGGGAAAGGGAGAGAGGGAGAGGGAGAAGAAAAACAGGAGAAAAAAGGGAGAGAGGGAAGATGATTCAAAACATTATCTACCATGATTGAGGTGTACGAAATAGTATGGAATGGTAAATAAAACATGTCTGAGAGAGCATACCTAACAATACTTCACATTTCTTCAACAGGTAAATCAGGATCAGAGCATGGTATCTCTGCCAGTCTATCCTTGTCTCTGCTCATGGATTTTCTCATCTCATAAGCATCTTCATCAGGAGGACCTGTATAGTAATTGCTAATGGTTCTGAATACGACATAGCCCATGTTACGATACATAGCCACAGCCACTGTGTTGCTCACACGCACAAACAAATCTACAAACAAGCACTTCTTCTGGTCTGAAATTTGTTCCAGCATCCTCATAAGTTTAGCCGCAAGTCCGAGACGTCGATAATCGCAAGCTACTGATATTGCGGTCACATGACCGTGCCAGTCTGACGGATTGTTCTGACGTGCTTCAGACTTTCCCATGATGTAACCCATTATCTTTCCAGTCGGTGACTCGGCCACCTGAATGTATTCTGGCCACCTGTGTGAGAAGGGAGGGGTGAGAATCAGTGAGTCAGAGAAAGAGGAGAACATGTGTCCCCACATTAGAGAGGTATTGTACAGATTCAGTGGAACTGGGACCTATAGATACATTCTGTTTAGAAAGGTGGCCTCACTTCAGAGTGTGGTATATTCGTATTTCAATAAAGTTGCACACACACAGATGTGTCCCTATTATAGCGGTCCCCTCATTTCAGAGGGAGGTAGTACATGTACAACATATGGTGGTTGAAACAGTCCAAAACAGAACCATGACCACAAACTGCAACAGAAAATTTAGGTAAGCACAACATATTCCTATCACCAAACACACACACACACACACACACACACACACACACACTACTAAACACCATGACAACCACCTGGAGAGGTACATAAGATAGAAGGCTAGGTTGTAGGTCTCTGTCAAGGGGTCAAGGTTCACATTGTTGTAGTGAAACAAGTCATCACAGCAAAATGGGCGGAGGGTTGTCATCTTCAGCAGGTTTATCTGCAGCATTGAGAGACAACTCATGCAACTAATACTGTACACATTATGTTCCCCAAGAAATAAAGTAGTGGTGAAACATTCTGTTATCTAGTTACGTTGTAAAATCTTGTAATTCTTACTAATCCTGCTTAGTTTCCCTTCGGAGAATCAGAAACTTCCACTCGGATCTGAAAACGTGGACATTTCGAAAATTCGAAAAGTTCTTATAATTAGAAAAACCTCGCGTCATATGTATCACGTGACGCAAGACATCAAAGGCGTGGATGTCGGTGGCCAAGGAATGATAGACCAGTAAAGGAAAGTGGAACAGAAGAGCGCCAGCCACTCACCCACAAGACAAGAGGTACTTAGTACCGTACCTGCCCACAGGGATCGTGTAGTCGAAACCACCAAGTCTGTGCGAAAAGAGAGGATCCAAGTGGGAACACATATAGGTGGGTAGCGTATTAAGCTAGTGGGAAATACGGATGTGACCTTACTCCCGATTACATGCACGAGGGCTTGTTATGTATCTTTCTTTCAGGGCATAATATTGCTATTGTTTCACCCTATTGTAATTGAGTGTTAATAAGGGACTTCTCCAAGCATGTTTTCTATTAGTCATCTAACGGTCCCTACATATCAGTGTGTTAGATGTATTATTGTATGTGTTTACTGTGATGTTGACTACCCCACAGATCACGAATCTCTCTTGTTTCTACGATATCCAATCAACCTACTCATTGCCATCCTCCGAATAAACAGCTCTTCATACATGTACATGTGCACTACATAGGATTGGAATCTATTTGAACATTGAACAAATCACCTACTCCTGATGTTATGGTGACATTGTTCCCTCGATTCAAATCACTGTGGTTATATCAGGGAGGCATTGTGTAGATTACAGATCTACACATCCACTGTGCAAGTCACACATTGACTACTCTACTAATACATTGACTACTCTACTAAATATACACTCAATCTTTCTGTGATTTTTTTCACTTGGTGTCTGCCTTCATCTGAGAACATGAGTTCGTCGCGATACTCCTCAACCAGTAGCTATACAGGCTCCCCGTCTCGTCAAACGAGCTCCTCGACTCTAGGACGCAGTCGAGCCAGCAGCAGTACCATGAAGAGGAAAGGAAACCTCTCCATGGATGAAGACACAGCTCTCAGTGACATGCATAAAAAGGTTAGCCAGACATTTTTCTAGGAAATATTTTTTTAAGGGGAGGAACTCAGGACTTCCTAAAATTGAGGGGGAGGGGGGGGGGGGGGGCTAGAGACTGTCCTGTGTCTTTGTGTATGTTTTTTTGAATTGATCATAGCCCATCTCAAAGGGGGCAAGGCCATGTACATGTATGTAACTGTGCTTTTCACTGGTGGTCTACGTACTACATGTACATGTACTATATGACAGAAGAGACACTATTCTGCCACAAACACATGTGTGCCCTGACAGGGTTTTCACACAGGATTAAAAGTACCTGTAGTGTAGTCTTGTCATCAAAGATAGCTGTGGGAGAAGCATTTTAAAGAGACAAATACGGCTACAGTACAAGTCTGTTTTAATAGCTCATTTGTCACAGCCTACATGTACATGCATGTACATTTGTTGGATGTTACCTAGCAACTACATTTTTGGAAACTAATTGCGGACTAAGAGATGTGTGTGGCTGAGTGAGACTTGGACAGTCAAGTTGCTAGACTATAGCATCCTCCCTAGTTACATGACCTTAATTGGAGTGCATTCGACCACGTATCTCATGCACCCCAAAATTAAGGTCATGTAACTACTATGTACATGTTCTGTTGCCTTAGACGATTTTTATGTCCCCCCTCACGAAGACCTGCCTCTTGGCACCCATACATGTACTTCCTTTAGTGTCCTCTCTGCTCTTGTGCTGAGCACACTTCCTTCCCTACAATATACATGTACATGTATGCCTATGTGTGCATGTACCACTGGCCATTGGAGTTTGACCCCTGAAACTTGATCATGTACATGTAAGTCCCCTATTGGTTGACTGTCTATATCAATTGGGCATACCTAATCAGGGTTTAATCTAGACATGTGTCCTTGAGGGGGCAAAATTAATAATTGTAGAAACCTGGGGGGGCGGGGGGCACATTTGGCAGGGCAGGAGAGGGATTGTTGATGGTGTCATATGCTTGGGGGGGCAACTGAAATCCTTGGGGGGGCATTTGCCCCCTTGTGCCCCTCCTTGGATTAAACCCTGCTAATGGTGTAGAGGGGATCAGGATAGGGCCCTATATGTGTACTGCATGGAAACACATGTGTATAGCCCGCTTAAGAAAGGAACCACCTCACTAACCCACATGGGTTAGGAAACAACAGTGGTGTGTTTGATAGTGTACGCATATCATTCCAATTGCCATGTCCACTCTGCCTTATCACAATACTTCACTTCATTTACCACCACACACAGCATTCAGACTGTGGTGTTTACTGTACCCTAGTATCTTACTTAGAGGAAATGTTTCAGTGAGTCTTAAAGCATGTGAGGTTCATGTGTGAGGTTCGTGTGTGAGGTTCACATGTGAGGTTCATGTGTGAGGTTCATGTGTGAGGTTCACATGTGAGGTTCATGTGTGAGGTTCATGTGTAGCTGGCTAGCCTTAAACAACAGCTGGCAAGACAAAGGAACATTATGGAGCATAGTCATAGACTAGATAAGAAAAGTCATGAACTACATGGTATACATGTACTTGTGGCTGGAATTTAACATTCACACACTTAATGGACTGTGAGGAGAGTTTGATAGAATGTTTACTGACTGTGCATACAACAGTTTTACATATATGCTCCAGACAGAAGTTTATCTTTCTCATTCCCTCTTGATTGCCTTGGCCTGTGTATGTTGACATCAAACTTAATACTTCTACATATATACATGTATATATACCTGATTCTTGGAGTATCATTGAAACAGAAAAAAGGATAGTGAACACTGTCGTCGTCACGGTGACAGTACATAAGCAACTGTCCAGCTTTCAGTAGTGGTTGTGTATCCCTCTTGTTGACATCATTTGTGCATACTTACATGTGTACCACACCCACACTCACATTCCACTCCAAGTACATACAATTGTATGTAAACAAGTCATACAGATCATGTTTATACACGTACATGTACATGTAGCTGTATACATCTAGATGGTACAACTTTGGCTCCATGCCCCGTACACACGTGTATTTTTGTTTAGGCCTCTCTTGGCTAAACGAACTGCTTGTACATGTACATGTATATATGCAAGTAATGTACTGTACATTATACACATGGACATTGTACATGTATATTGAGGAGTGTATATAGCTTCAATGTATATATAGTGGTTTAGGAAGCTTGTAGGATTAGTACGTTACAATTGATGTGTGTGGAAACCAACTGGAGTGGAAGCTCTAGCTATAGCAGTAATGTCTTTTTAGCGTATCAAACCTGCTTTTATAGCTGTGCGATGTACATGTACATGTATCTGTATTATACCACATGTACATACATGTACATACAGTACAAGTACATATATACATGTATGTTGGACTGGCTGGTGAGTGTTGTTGCCAGAGGTGAGACCCAACACAGTCTATTACTGACCACTGTTAATTGTGTGGTCCCACCCACCCTCACCCTATTCACTAATTTCCACAGTATGCTACACACTATGCTACATACATTGTACATGCTTACACTCACATTTTGTAACAACTTGTGTACAGTACATACAATGTACTATGCATGTACATTGTATATTACATTTTGTAGCAACTTGTTTACGCTACACACTATATGATGCATGTACACGGTACGTATTATACACAGTCACATTTTGTAGCAGCCTACACACTATGGATGTGCGGTGTATATTTTCTTTCTTACTTGTAGCAGCCTACACACATAATATATCCATGTATGTACTAGCAGCCTGCATTGGCTACCATTTGATTACCTATTAATCAAGCTTTCTGATTAGTTAGCCGTATTATAGACAGAGTACTATGTATGTACATGTATGTATGTACATGTGAAATGTGATAGTGTGTTTATTCCTGTAATAGGCTGATAAGTTGTATGAGGATAACAAGAAGAAGGAAGCTGAGGCCATGAGGTACTGGGATGAGATCAAGAAACAGGAGCAGGTCAGTGGGAGGGGGAGAAGAGAGTGAGGTAGAGAGGGAGGGGAGAGGGGGATAGGGAGAGTGGAAGGAGGGAAAGGAAGAGTCGGGGAGGAGAGTGGGTAGACGGGGAGGGGGGAGAGGAAGAGGAAGAGAGTTGGGAGAGGGAGTGGCAAGGCTAGATGAAGGCTGTAGAGAAGTAATGGTCCATCTCATTGTACATGTACACTCACAGGAGAAGTATTCTGATGAGGAAGATGAAGAGGAGAGAGTGTCAAAAACATCCAATTATACTGTAAGTACATGTATATATATACAGTGGAACCTCTCTAATCCGGACACCCTTGGGACAGAAGAAAGTGTCCTGATTAGTGAGGTGTCCTGATTTCAGGGGTTAAATTGTACACAAACATTGCATTTGGGATAGCTAAAAGTGTCCTGTTTATTGAGATTGTCCTCTTTTCAGGGTGTCCTGATTAGAGGGGTTCCACTGTATACATGTGTGTGGCTTTGTTCACCATAGCATTCAGTATAGATAGTAGATGCAATTGTCATGTACATGTACACTTCAATGCCATATATGTGTATACCTACATCTATTTCACTGGCTCTTATTACTTTGTGTATAGGACTCAAATAGTGGCTACAGTCGCAGAAGAGTAAGTTACATGTGTGTGAATGTATCGTGTGTCTGTCGTGAAACTCTCTCCCTGCCTTTCTCTCTTCCCTTCTCTCCTTCTGTGTGTGTGTCTCTCTCTCTCAGTTAGGAGGTAGTAGGGATAAATTGGAAGAGAAAGAGAGTGATGTCGGTGTCAGTAATGGTCTAGAGGCCACCAGAGTCTGGCAGGTCTGTGTCCCTTCAACTACACCTGGCTCTTGTACACATGATTACAACGTACATGTGTGCATATACACTGCACATCCATAGTGCAGTATCTTCTGTTGACACACTTGCAAACTTTTACATTCATGTACATATTCATGTACAAGAATGTGAATACACAACTGTACATGTGTAGTGTACACTTGTATATACATTGTATGTGTAGCTTTTCCTGACTGAACCAGTGTTCACCCTCTGTGAGATATACATGTACTCATGCTGGCTGAGCTTGCCTCTGTAGCTTAGTTTAAATCCAGTATTGTAAATGTGATTTCTATTGTGTGTTTTATTGCTCCTCTACAATCTTCTGTGCCACAGGAAAAGTTTGAGGATGTGGAGGAGAAGTACAAGGAAGCAATGGTGTCCAATGCTCAACTCTATAACGAGAAAACCACACTTGTCTTTCAGGTGGAGAGCCTCAAAGACAGGCGAGCAATGGAGATACATGTACATGTACATATACTTCCTATAATACTGCATGTGTGTGTGTGTACATGTATGTACATGTAGGTCTTAAATACCTGTACTCTGTAATTAAATCTCTAATCCCCTAATTGCACACATTTAATTGTGACAGCAGGTCAGTGAGGTGTCTGGTTTTAACATAGTGTTTGGTACAGGTGGTGAAAACAGGGTTTAATCTAGACATGTGTCCCTGAGGGGGCAAAATTAATAATTGTAGAAACTTGGGGGGGGGGGCACATTTGGCAGGGCAGGAGAGGGATTGTTGATGTGTCGTATGCTTGGGGGTCATCTGAAATCCCTGGGGGGGGGCATTTGCCCCCCTGCGCCCCCTGGATTAAACCCTAGAAAAGCTCTCGAGATTCACTCCTCCAGCATTCACATGTGCAATGCATACATACATGTATGATCAGGACACTATACAGCCTGAGTTTTAATAGCTTGTAAGAAAGAAAACCACTTGCAAGATGTCATGTGTGGTACATTGTTTACTCATTCAGGTTAGAGGACGTGGAACACGACATGGTGGAATTACGAGCAGATCTTCAGAGAGAGCAGTCGGTGAGCTACTACACATGTACATGTTGTTTATCAGACTAGCCAAGCCACCTGAGCTGCCTCAGTAGCATGTGTGTAGTTGGTAAGAGTGTTGCCTAGAAAGCAAGTGTTGTGGGTTTAAATCCTGCCTGGCGCACCCATTTTTCTCTGGAAAGAATACTGAGTTATGCTAACCTTTCTGTTGTGTTGTTGTGGCGTTGTCTTGCCTTTCACAGTGATTGACTTATAATGTAACAAAAACGTACCATATGACTAGTATACATGCACGTTTGTGTGAAGGAAAGCAGCATACATGTACATGTACATGTACAATGGAAAGTTTATGTACTATCATCAAAATTACATGTAGCAGTATATACAAAAAGTGAGGTGCATCTTGGATAGGGTTTAAACCCATGTTTCAGATATAAGTATAGTACGTATGTATCATTAACCCTCGGCAGGAGGGTTACAGTAGTTGGGTCTGTGTGTGTGTGTCTGTTAGGCCACATCTCACCTCTGGAGCATCTGTTTGTCTTGAAAATACTGTCACATACTCAGTGGGCAATGTAGGTCCAAAAATATGTGGGGGTTTCTCTGAAACCGCTCTGTTGCAGAGATCCAGCACTCCCTCCATTGAATGCCATAAATACAGTCGGCCATTTTCCTGCAGAAAGTGTGCATGCGCATTATTGGTGAGCATAGCAAGCCCTCCTAATCGTGTCAACAGGCCGATTTTTCTGACGGGCACTGCACATACCGTAACGTTATATGTGCTTCTAATTTTGCGTGCGCACTCTGCGCTCACCAACAATGCGTAGCATTCAACTAGTCGTATATACCATATGTGGTAGTGGAACAAAGCGATCATTTCTGGTTGTGAGTTGATTCCATTGGCCATGCCTCCAAGCAAGATCTGTCCACAATGGCGTGAACTCATGGCACCGAGGGTTCTGCACTTTAGTGCATACATTATGATATGTTTCATATCTATGTGTTTCATTGTAGAGAGGTAATCAACTGGTTCATAAGGGCGAGGGACTGGAGAGTGAGAAGAGCATGCTCCTCAAACAGATTGAATTCAGGGATCAGTTCATTGAGGTCAGGAACTCACACATGATATATACATGTATAGATTAGCCTCACTAGCTAGAAGGAAGTGTCTGTAGGTGAGATGGTAAGATATTCAGTAACTGAAATTTATTTGAAATGGCAAGAATATACCCTATCAGGCATCCTGATTTACATGTATATGTGTAGGTGTGTAGATCAAGTGTACATGTACTGTATGTGTACTACACATATCTTATTCTTTCCCACAGAAACACGGACTAGTGTTACCGACAGGAGAAGAGGAGGAAGAACAGACTGCTATTACGCAAGGTCACAACCACCCACCACCTACCTACACACACACTCATGCACACCAATCCACACCTACCTACACACACTCATGCAAATATGTATACATGCACACCCACAGACCATGTTGTAAAATTGAATATCTTTACTACAGAAATGATAAGCTCAGAAGAAAGAGAAAAACTTCTAAAAGAGGTATTCATAATCTCGTGCTTACCAGCCATATACATGTGCATGTATATGTACATACATCTGTGTGTATGCATGTGCATGTACACATGTACATGTACATTGTACATATATTGTATGCCTATCTCCTAGCTATTGTATATACATGTACATGTATTATGTATGTGTTTATAAAGATATCGGAGTTGAAGGAGGAGCTGTCTTCAATAAAAAGCAGTTCTGCTGTATTAGGAGATCAACAGCCTAGGGATATAGTCCGTAAGTCAGTAGCCATGTTGTCAGTGCCCAGGGATGGTTTTACTTTTAGACAACGTGTACAGTGGAGGCCCTCAGGACCCTTTCAAATGAAGACACCTCAATGAACTGGACACCCTTTGCTGTCCCTAATTGCTGTACTTTAAACCCATAAAATCAGTGGCTCATGTTTTCCTTCTGTCCCAATAGTGTCTGTTAGAGGGGTTCCACTGTCAATACATGTACATTATGAGATACATGTATGTACGTGTGTGTTGGGAGTTATGTACATGTGCTTGTGTTGTTGGTACAGAGGTCAGTACTCGGATGGTCAGTGAGTACAAGTCCAAGTTACAGATAGCAGAGTCTGAAAACACACGACTGGATGGAACTGTAAGCACACTTCAGTGCATGTACGCATTTATATACATGTAATCCTTGCTGTGCAATTGCTGTCTGATTTGTGTAGAACAATGGTAGGGGTGTCTAGGGCTATAGTACATAGATATTTCATTTCCACATGTACATGTACATGTATATCAAGCATGTTACCTGTGTTATCAGCTGGGTGTACATGTACATGTACATGTATGCTGCAGAAGGAGGGTGTAGATATTTTGTGATATATACGTATGTACGTACTGCTTTATACTTGGCTGTATTGTGTGTTTCAGGTCACAAGATTAAAAGGACAAGTGGATCGCTACAAAAATCAAATCAAAGAGTTGGTGAGTACAGTGGGGGTATCATGCAGCAGTATATCCACATGAAAATCATGTGACCTCGTGTGTGTGTGTGTGTGTGTGTGTGTGTGTGTGTGTGTGTGTGTGTGTGTGTGTGTGTGTGTGTGTGTGTGTGTGTGTGTGTGTGTGTGTGTGTGTGTGTGTGTGTGTGTGTGTGTGTGTGTGTGTGTGTGTGTGTGTGTGTGTGTGTGTGTGTGTGTGTGTGTGTGTGTGTGTGTGTGTGTGTGTGTGTGTGTGTGTGTGTGTGTGTGTGTGTGTGTGTGTGTGTGTGCAGGAGGCAAGAGAAGATGAGCTGATGAAGGAGAAAAGAAAACTCACTAAAGAGGTAATACTAATTGCAAAAGTTATGAAGGAATATAATTATAGTGATAGAGTACATGTACTGTAGTAAGTGTACATGCTCTCTGTTGGGTCCAGATCCGAAGCAACCAGGCAGAGATTGAAGATAGCAAGATAGAGATTGATCTTCTCAAGAGGAAAAATGAACAGCTCCGCAAGAGAAGAGACTATGGCCAAGACACATGATAGTCATGTGATAAAATCATGAATTATTAATGAAGCTGAATTGGTGTATAGAGCACTAATGATCTAGTTTTTACTGCAGCACCATTCACTCCTTATTCATTCTACACAACACACACACACACACACACACACACACACACACACACACACACACACACACACACACACACACACACACACACACACACACACACACCTCTACATTACCATGCAATTATCTATGGCTGTATATAGTGTTATTGTGTGAGTATTTAATTACCATTCCAACTGGGCACCTATCCAATTGAGTTATACCCTGATCCATCCATCAATCAGTGTATGACTCTACTCTTTACATTCACTTACATACAACTCCAGGGTAGCTAAGGCCTACAGAATGTGCTATTGGATCCGGATGTCAGTGGCAGTACAAATTAACTGCCAGAAACACTGAATTGAAAATCGAATACAAAAGCACATGCAGCAGTGTGCGAGATCTTAATTAAAAAATTAAAGGTGCAGAATTGGGTTTGTTCATGCGCAATCAGCAACGAATATGAGACTCCACAATTATCCTCATGCAGGAGCCCTCGAGCTCGGGACTCAGCATATCTATATACATGAGTCATATGACATATTAAACCAATGCATACATGCATTTTTTCTCTTCATGCACTCGTGTTGAGCTCACTGTACGTATGCTTCGCATCAGCACACCTACCTACAGAAATTAAACTATTAGAGCTTCCTTTTTCTCTTGGAAACTATAATTATTATTCATTCAACTTATTAGCTTTATCACACTCTCTTGTCTTCTCTTCTCGCTCATCTTTGACTGTTTCCCACCACCCTGCTCACCATGCCATTGAAATTGACTGCAGTGTTTCCTCACCTGATGCAATGCCTCTTCCTCTGGTTGCCACAACAGACAATGGTACCCCATACCAGATGCCAGGCAACTTCCACACTTGCTGAATTTGTTGAGAACAATCACACCCATGGGAGTGGGGCTACAGAAGCTACTCTCACATTTACCACTCAATACATCGATCAGGTCAACACAACGACTTTGATCTGAGTCTTCCCTCCCTGGATATTGGCCTACCACACAGAGTCCATCGAGTATTGGGTGCCATGCACGTGGCTACTATGCCAGTTATGTGCTGGGAATACCTGTGAGGATGGGTTATTATGGCGGTAGGTGTCTCCCAATTGGTGCTAGCATCGTAGACACGAAGTTCACTATTTTGAGCTGTGGTGAGAAGTCTACTGCCAAAACTGGGATCAAAAATGGCTGAATTGACGGGTGCACCATGCTTCAAAGTGGAGATGGGTTCTACTCGACTTCTCCAGAGTGTGATCGAAGCATGCGAATGTCACAAATATCAACTGTATGATCCACAGATGCTGTAGCAAGTAACCAATTTCTAGTGGGACAGAATTGACAATACTTAATCTTGCCCCTGTGAACCCTCACATATTCATGCAATACCTCTCCCGAGGAATCTAAAATAACTCCTCTACCAGTGTTACCGCCCACAAAGACAGAGCACTAATGATCTAGTTTTTACTGCAGCACCAGTGACAGTGCAAACTGCCAGCACCACTCTCCAGCCTGAAAAATATGACGTGGACAATCTTAATACAACAGCGTAGCACAGTAACTGTATTGCGCAAATCAGCGACGCAATTCCGCTCAAGCGCTGCGCGCGTCTCGTACGTATACGTACATGAGTCACATGACACGAATGCTCACTGTACGTGCTTGGCATCAAAACTCTATAAGTGACACCTGTGTGCCTCGAGCGGCTGACGTCAATTACGACTTACATAAAAAAATAAAAAGTTTTGCAAGAAGGTATACATACAGCAAAATCATGGAAAAACCTAACTGTATATGCAGCTTCATTTTAAACACACTTACAGTTGTCACGATACAATCTAACTAGCTATCATGCATAGCACATCGTCTATAGTGCGTGCACATTTCAGCCCAGCACAACTGAGAAAATCAGAGCAGAAATCAGAGTAACAAGCGGAGCAACTTGAGTTATCACGCCACTCCCTGCTGTAATGGGGCTGTTATTGCACCCTGTCGGGAGGTCCACATTACAAGCATCGTAGAGCTCATCCGCTTTGACGAAACCGTCGTTGTCATTAAAGAAATCGTGATACGCATCAAGGCAACAGCCCTGTTCTTCAACTCCGTCTAAAAGTACAGAACGACAGTTGCACTCATCAGTAGCTAAATAGTCGCCATAACAAGATTCTTCAGAACTGACGAGATCAATAGCATCGCCATATCTTTCATAACAAAAATCTCCATTTTGGTTAGTTCCGCAAAGACCGATTAGAAAATCGTCTACTCCAGATAACCCTATTAGTTCAAAATATCCGCAATCATTGTAAGCATCTATGATAACGTTACCACATTCTGGAATACAGAACGGACGGAATACTGAGTTAATTATCGACTGCAAATCCGGGATGTCGGGGAGGTCGATCAACTCAAATTCCTCCCTTGCAGAATATCTGCAATCAGACACAAAATCGGAGTCATTTCCTGGGAAAGCAGCATCTATTCTGTCGTTTACACATTGTGCTATATCTGATTGGCGTTTGTAATCTTTAGTAAGCTCCATTTTCTTTGTCAGCACGTGCGGAATAGCTCGTGGAAAGAGGTGGCCGCTGACACCATGAAGTAGCACTGTTGCAGTGAAGAGAACGAGCACTGTCAGACGCATTTTAGCTCTGCAAAAGAACAAGCAAAAAATTCCTATTGTATAGCATAAGGGAAGCATGCAGGGTAGCTACGAGGTATACGTAGTAGCTTTACTGGCTTATATACGTACGTACCTTTTGCTTTGGCGTTGATTTTATGGGTAGATATTTGAGGTCAGCAGCAATTGTCCAGAGAGTAGCTATATAGCTATTCTGCATAAAAAATGGTATTGATGTCAATTACACCTCCTTTTACAGTGCAAAGTTACGTCGCGCGCGCGCGCGCACGCACCACTGCACCATATATGCGTATTGGGTATGATGAGTAGCCTAATGATGAGCCGTATCAAATAAATATTGCTTTTTTCTGTATTGTCTGTTTATTGCTCTCACATAGAGGAGTACATACGTAAAACGCAGAAAGTTTCTCATTCGCCCAACATTGAGTTGCGACTGTTGCGTGCGCCAATTGAATTTTTGCCAAATGCCTGGATGCACAATATTGGGTGTGTATAAAGTTTGGTTTGTGTTTGTTCATTCACAGAACTCGCGCGATTTGGCTCACACTTTACGCATGGCGCAGTCCCCCAAAATTGGTGCAGCCGGGAATGAGAATCTAATATTAACTCTATGTGGCCCTTCTAGTATATGTCTTTACTTTCAACTGAATATATATTATATGTACATGTATAGAGAAAGAATTTAAACCCTAATGCAGTTATCGTATTTATATTATAGCTGATTTGTCCTACAGTGAAACTGCCTCCCATCGTCCACATGATTAGTGAAGTGTTCTCTGATTTCTGGGCTATAGTTGAATATTTGCATCTGCATGCAATAATAATGGTTTGTTATAATCCCACACCTCACCTCTTCACGATGTGACACTAATACTACAGTTAGTTATAACAGTGTCTACTATAACTGAACAATGACCCTATCCATATATGTGACCATTGATCTATCGGAATGTATATACTGTCCAAGTATAATGCTATGAACTGCATTAACACACAGCACACTAGTTTCTGCAGAGAATGTTTATAAGGAGAGAGGTCAATTACCATTGTTCACTTATAGTGTCATTCCTACATATAGTGTCATATTGCATCTCTATGTATGTGCTGCACTATCACTGCAAGAGTTTTTTTAAAGCCTATTTGTGTTTTGAAGCATATATGCAGCAGAGGTAAGCTATGTTCTGAAGTATATTAAACCCAAACTGAAAGATGAACAGCTTTTGAAGCATCCAGGTGCTTTTTGAAAAATGAGAAGCTACATGACAGAGGTAAACTTCATTGCAATTGATATGGACAAGAACATGAATTCAAAGTTGCAACTGAAAACAACAAAATTCTATCGAGTTTTAGCTGTAAAAACATTTTTGCTATATGTCATATTTACCATACAGTGAACCTCTCTAATCAGCCTCTCAATTATAGTCATCACAGTATTCTGATTTCCAAACCCAGTATGCATGAATGTTTGGATTCAACAGTAAAAGACATGCACCTAATAAGAATGATATAATTAACATCATTGTAAGATGATGTAACAGCTAGTGCATGTATCCTGCCATATATATAACTGAACAATGACTATATAATATGTGTGGTGATTGCTCTTTCATATATAGTACTACAGTATAATATTTGTATATACAATCATAGACTTTGCATGTGCACTGCATTGACACTGCACACTATTGTATGTACATAAGGAGAGAGGTCAATAAAGTGTTAAAAGCATAGAAACAAGATACAGCATATTCAGGCAAAAGGTGTGATAATGGTATGAGCACATGAAGGCAAAGGCAGGGAATGGGCATGCAACAATCATAACATGCAGCATAACCAAATAAAGGATGCGGGGGAGGGTAGCTAATTAATAGTTGATGTTTGTTAGGATTGTTGCATGCCCATTCACTGCCTTTGCCTTCATGCTGCTCCCTATTTCTCATGCCATCATCACTGCTTTTGCTTACATTTGCTGCATCTTCAGTGGCGAATCTGGGGGGGCATGGGGGACAATTGCCCCCCCCGCCTTTTCTTGGCCTCACAAAAAATTGTAGCTAGTCTCGTATAATACACCTACGCACGTACTCTCCGTTCTCGAGATCTCGCGTCTACGCCTCCGTGGATCCACGGGGGTTTAACGTGCGCGCGCATGAGTATAATACAGGCCGGATGTGCTACGAGTTCCGTTGCAGTGGCGGATTCAGGGGTTCGTTGGGTTCCAACGAACCCGCCTCTAGCTCTAGATGTGCCGTCCAGTAACTCACAGATCTAGAGGCTGTACAGTGTCATTCCCTACAGCACCACAGTACAGCAGCTACAGTACACATGTACGTAGCCACTGGTAGCTACGCAGAATGCGATTGAGGCCGCGCAGATCTAGAGTCTACGCTACCGGGTCAGGTCTGCTCGCTTCACGCCCGTGCACTAGTCTCGTACACTGCAGCCGCCCAGCCGCGAGGGGAGGGATTCTTTCCTCGCGAATGGTCGGATGGGTACGAGACTACCTGTCCACAGTCTCTCCTGGACAGTAGGTGGTCAAATAGGCGTGGCCAGACAAAAATTTTCGGCGCGCTTTGCGCGCGCGCGCGCCAAATCTTTTCCAATTTCCTAGCTCCGTGCCCCCCCCCCCCTTTCGTAATTTCTGGATCTGCCACTGATCTTGTTCCTATGCTTTTTGGCATTGTCACATTGTTTCATTGCCAACCACCCTTTTGCTCATGAAACCACACGTGCAAAATAATGAGGAAATGGAGTTCGTCTATACTTAAATTTTCCTAGCTTTAAATGTGCAGGAAAGGTCCTAGTCTTGCAAACCACACCCTTCAATCTCAAGAGAAAGAGAACGTGCATATATATATATATATGTACTAAGTGCTAAATACGTAAGTGATAACACGGCGCGCGCTGCAGTTACATTTACTTTTAGCTGCCATATGTGGTGATGGTCGATATCAGTAAGAAAAAGAAAAAACAGGCATTCGTCATCTAGCAAGGATAGAGTTTGCCACTATATTGCACAATTAAGCACCAGCGCATTGCCAATGACCTAATACCAATAGGCGAATTTGCGACAACTCAGCCGAAGATCCATTAGTCACAAGTGTGAAAAACATTTCATTAAAATGTTAAAGGATGTAGGGATGACAATGCTAAAAAATACAGGAACAAGATGCAGTATATGCATGCAAATCCAGTGATGATGGCATACGAAATAAGAATCAGCATGAAGGCAAAGGCAAGGGATGGGCATGCAACAATCATAACATGCGTAACCCCATAAAAAAGATGCCGGGAGCACATTGAATGTGTTTATAGCCCTTAACCTACTTTCATAGTTTTCTATACCACTGTTTCCGTATGACTCATGTATATTAAGCTTCCTCATTTCTATTTAACAAAAAACAACCCCTGGGCTGCCGCGCGCTACGCGCAAACGTGAAGCAGTCTCATTAAAGGTCAAAGGGTTTTCTACGGACTGCCATTCGTTTCTAAGCTTCGATTACTGGTGAGCAACGCTCTACCGTTACCACAACCGAGAGTACAATGCCAGTGAGGCAGTGTCTCGCTTCCAAGACGGCCGAATTAAAGAGCGGACACAGATCGCAGAAGATAGTGTAACGTCTCGCTTCAGAGACAGCCAGGAGTGAGAAACACGCGTCACCGCGTACAGCCAACACACCTCCAGCAACAGAGGACGAGAGAGGGACTCGTCTGTTATAACGTAGAGTTAGCTTATTCCCTTCTTCACATGTGTATGAAATAGCATTTAGCAATAAAGAGTTGTCTGATAATTAATGATGAACTACTCACATACGATAAGCTAAATCAAGTATGATTTCATATTGTTGATACAGTTGGATCGCTCCCGCTCGCCATCAATATTACGCATTCAATTAGTAGAACAATATACGCGCCCATTAACCTTTCCGTCGTTTCGTTCGTTTCGTTCGTTCGTCTCGTCTCGTTTCGTTCGTTCGTCTCGTTCGTTTCGTTCGTTCGTCTCGTTCGTTCGTTCGTCTCGTCCGTCCGTCCCGTCCGTTCGTCTTGTACGTTTCAGCCCGTTCAAGACATATCAAGACAAGTGAGTAATATAAACTGACAAGGGATAACGTCAAAAATCGTCATCGTCATCGTCTCCTTTGCTGCATCTCCCACTCAGTAATAGAGTTGTGGTGAGTGTGTGAAACTGTCTATGTATTTATACATATTACGACCGGGCTTGAGTTTAGAGAAGGTGTATTGCATGTAAATCTTATGTGGCAATGGATAAAACAGTAGGCCTTGGCCCTTGCCTGCAAGTCAAATGTGGAAGTAAATCTGCTGAATTTTTTTCCATTGAAATGTAAGAAGTTAGGAAATTGTATTGGTAAATGTGTCAAGCATAATGGTCGTTGGATGAGTCCCTCTGAATTTGAATGTTTAGCAGGAATGAAAGGGAAAAAATGGAGGGTGAATATTAAGTTTGAAGGTAAACCACTAGGGCAGTGGCTTGAAGAACATGACTCTGACCCTAGTTCACAAAAACCTCAAGATAATGAACCCACACAAGAGTTACAAGTTGCCAATGAAGCACATTGTATTTCAGACAATAGTACATGTTCAGAAGGCAGTGTTGACACAACAATGTCCTTGTCAGCGGAGCCAGAGCATGTGTCTGGAAATGCTCAGGAGGAAGATCCCTCCACCCAGATATTACCATTGAAAATTAGTAGGTTGTTCTCTACCTTAGAGGAACAGCTATCACACTCATTGAAGGTGCTAGTTAAGGAAACTATTGAATCACTCAAGAAACAATTTGAGTGTGAATTTGAAGCATTAAACAAAAAACTTGAAAGGCTCAATGAACGGATGTCAAAGTTAGAATCCGTATGCTATCCTTCTACAACAGCACACAATACATCAGCGAGCAACATGAGCTCACATACAGAAATGGTATCTGATTCAAATAGACTCGAGAACCAGGTAGCGGAACTAACAGCTGCGGTTTCGCACCAGCAAAAGCAACTTGACATGAATGAAAGGCAAAAGAGAGAGAAGAATATGATTGTTATGGGAGTGAGTGAAAACGAAAATGGTGAAAATCTGGAGGGTCAAATTAGGACCATTTTTGAAAACCAACTTGAAATGGAAGATGTGGGTGTACTAAAGTGTAGAAGACTGGGAAAGAAGTTTAATGGGAGAACTAATCCAAGACCAATACTAGTTTCATTTGAAACAGTAGAGAAGAAGATGTCAGTGATGAAAAGACGTACAAAACTAGCTGGTACAAAAATTTATTTGAATCATGATTTACCTAGAGAGCAAATGGTTAAAGAAAAAGAATTGAGGAAAAAGAAACGATACCTACTGAATCACCAACAATTTAAAGAAAAGCGAGTGACCATATACAAGGGGCATATTTGCATTGATGGTCAGCCTATCACTGATTCTGACATGGAGAGAGCTGGCCTGTCACAATAGGACAGGTGCCGGGATGATTTATCACTGAAATTCAGTTATGATATCATTAAATATGATCAGCTAAAATTCTATGTACAAAATATTCAAGGGTTGACAATGGACAAATTTTATGATATACATAATGATGTGTTTTCGAATCCAGTGGAGTATCATTTTGTTTGTTTGAGTGAAACATGGATGAGACCATACAGCACTGAAAATTATGAAGTAAAAAACTACACATGCTTCATTAGGCCCCGAACACAAATGAATAGACGAGCAAAGAGAGGTTCAGGTGGTTTGATACTGTATATACATGAAAAAATCAAAAATCATGTGGAAATTTTGAAAGACTTCGAAAGTATGGACAGAATATGGATAAAGTTACACGATGCTGTATATCATAAAAGTAAAACGCCAGTCTTTTGTTGCTTTTGCTATATACCACCAATAGATTCAACAGCTACATTCCAAGAGGGATCACAATGGATTGACTTTGAGTCAGAAGTTTTGAAGTATTCGCTTCAAGGAAATGTTCTTATATGTGGGGACATGAATGCACGTACTGGAAATTGTTCTGACTTTATTCCCGATGACTCAATACTTCCGTTGGATATACCATTAACATACACCATTGATAAAGAGAGCACACGGATATCTAGTGATGATTTTGTTAATACTCAAGGTAGACATCTTCTTGACCTCTGTATTGGTTCAAGGATGCGCATAGTTAATGGACGACATGGAGGAGATTCAAAAGGGAAATTTACATGCTATACACCTAGAGGGTGTAGCGTAGTTGATTACTTGATTGTATCAGCTGAGCTCCAACAACGTATAATGAGTTTTCAGATTGCAGAACTAAAATCATATTCTGACCACTGCCCTATCCAGTTCAAAATTGAACACCCCTTTGTAGTTCAGTTGGAGAAGAAATTATCAAGTGTACCGAAATATAGATTACCAGGTAGCCTGCTTTGGAATGATCAAATTTCTACTAATTTCAGAAGGAAATTCAAGAATAGAACCTGTTTAGAAAATATAACAGAGCTGGAATGCAAATTTGAGACAGAGAGAAATAGTGTTGCCAGTTGTGTGAATCAATTTTCTGATTTTCTGATTACTCTAGTAAAAGAGTGTGGAGGTGTAAGAAAAATGAATAAAGAGTGTGTAACAAATACTTGCGTAGAGAAAACCAGAGCATTCCCTAGGAACAAGTGGTTTGATGGAGAATGTAAGAGTCAGAAACGTATCGTAAATGATGCTAAAAAAACTTTTTAATGCATTACCAACAGATTGCCACCTAAGAGAAGAGTATTTTTTTCCAAAAGCGAGTGTTTAAAAAACTACTAAAAAGAAAGAAACAGTCAGCACAATTTCAACTTCAGATGGAACTAATTCGCACTAGGAATAAAAAGCCGAGTGATTTCTGGAAGTTGGTCAATAAAACAAAACAATGCAAGGACAATACCATCCCTATTGACCCTAATGTTCTATTTGAGCATTTCAAATTACTAAACAAAGCTGAGTGCACACATTTGTTAGAATATGTTCCTGTGAATGGACCTGTGTCTGAGTTAGATGATGAAATAACCAGGGAGGAAGTTGCAGTTGCCATCGGCAGTGTGAAATCTAATAAATCACCCGGTGAAGATGGAATTCCTATTGAAGTTTATAGGGCTTTTAACGACAAATTGATTACTCTACTCACAAAACTCTTTAATCGAGTGCTGAGGAATGGGGAATATCCCACACCATGGTCAAATGGATTAATCTGTCCAATTCATAAAACAGGTGAAAAAACAAATCCTAACAATTATCGAGGTATAACACTCCTGAATGGAATGGGAAAGATATTTGCGATGGTATTGCACAAGAGAATCAGTGAATGGGCCGAAAAGAGAAATTTGTTGCCTGAGGAACAATTTGGATTCCGCAAAAATAGGAGAGCGCTTGATTGTGTTTTTATTTTAAATTCAATTATTGAGGATTCTAAGAGGAGGAAATGCCCACTCTTTGTCTGCTATGTGGATTTTAAGAAAGCATTTGACCGTGTCCAACATGAATTACTATGGCTAAGACTTTCACAGTTAGGTATTAGTAGTCAGATGCTCCATATACTGCAAGCAATGTATAACAAGGCCTCAGCACGAGTGAAAGTGTCTAGATGGGAGGCCACAGAATCATTCCCTTGCAAATTAGGGGTAAGACAGGGTTGTGTACTGAGTCCACTTCTCTTCAGTCTCTTCATAGGTGGGCTTATACCAGAACTTGCAGAGAATCATGCAGGTATTATGTTGAACGACGAACCTCTGGATGTTTTAATGTATGCTGATGATATAGTACTTTTCTCATCTTGTGCTGAGGGTATGAGAAAACAATTAAATTCTCTACAAAACTTTTGCAAAAAGTGGCAGCTGGAAGTGAATACAGACAAGACAAAAGTTAGTGTGTTTGGCAAATGCTTCAACAGATGTTCTTTCAAATTGGCAGATGTATATCTAGAGAGAGTGAATTCGTACAAATATCTTGGAGTTTGGTTATCTACTAATGGCTCATATAATAAGGCCAAGAAGTACCTATCCAGTCAATCAAAGAAAGCAATATTTTCCTTGAAAACAACATTATCCAAGCTCCAAACTCCATCACCTCTGGTTGCATTGAAACTATATGATGTTATGGTAAAACCTATACTTTGTTATGGATGTGAAATGTGGGGTTTTAAAGAAAGTCAGGAACTAGAATCTACTGAACAATCTTTTTTGAAGTTTATTCTCGGTTTGCCCCCAAATGCTACCAATGCAGCAGTTCGTGGAGAACTGGGTCAGTTGCCACTTCATTTATATTGGAAGGAAAAGATTCTAAAATATTGGAAGAGAATCTGTGAAGGGAATATACCAACAATACTTTTACATGCAGTCTCAGTGTCTGAAGTAATGAGCCAAAGTGGCTATCAAGCATGTTGGATGTCTAAGCTACGAGAAATATACAACAGGGCAGGTTTCCCATCTGCTTTTAATGAGAATGGTTTTGAGCATATTGAAATAAATATTGTAATGTCAAGGTACAGGGACCAGTTTGTACAACAATGGATGGAACAGCTCAATTGTACATCTAGCAAGCGTGGGACAGCCGGGAATAAGTTAAGAACCTACCGTTTGTTCAAATATGTCTTTGGCCTTGAACCATATCTAACTACCATTAAAAAAGTAAATCACCGTATTGCTCTTACAAGATTGAGGACGAGCTGCCACTGCTTGCAGATAGAAGTGGGAAGATATCACAAACCTGCACCAATTCCTCCCGACCATCGGTTATGCATTATTTGTCAGAAGGTTGATGATGAGATACACTTTGTATTGGAATGCAAGAGATATAACCATTTAAGAACAGAGCTTCTCCAGTCTATCCATGTTTTTGTCCCCTCTCTCTTTGCTCTTTCTCCTCCTGAGATGTTTAAATGTATCATGCAGTCAACTCACCCAGTTATCATTAGAGCTTTAGCGTGTTATACTCATAAAGCATTTAAATACATACTGACTAATGACTGATAAGCCATCCCGGCTTTTATTTTTCTGTCTATAAAATATATTATTATTATTATTATTATTATTAGTATAGATCTATACGTATGTATATACTAATCGCCAAAGTGTCCTATGCATATTAAAGTGAGGATAGAGCTCGACGGCCGTTCAGTGTGCTAAACAATACAGTCCTTCATGCTCGCTGCACGGATGCTTCGCATCACTAGTGTAATGACACTTACCGCATAGATTTGCGTCCCCTTCCCCTCCCTTCCCCCTCGGGTGTCTGACAATAATGCGCACTTATTATCTGGAGTACGAATACTAAATAATAATGCATGCAGACTTACACATGTAAAAAAAATGAAAGGTCATACACACAGCAGAACTTTAGTTCAATGTAGAGCTTTCTTACTTCAGTCTATAACCTACATATTTAGGTAGCGTAATTATTATGCGTATATGCATGGCGCATCGGGTAGCTAGTGCGTGCACTTTTCAGCCAAGCAGAACAGAGAAAATCAAAACAGACATCAGAGGAACGAGAGCAACTTGAGTTACCACACCATGGCCTCTCTCCTCTGTAGTGGTGCTGTTAACTGCTGTAGTGGGGCTGTTACCTGCTGTAGTGGGGCTGTTACCTGTTGCAATGGGGCTGTTATTGCATCCTGACGGGAGGTCAACGTTACAAGCATCATAGAGCTCATCCGCTTTGATTTGGCCCTGCCAGAGGTAATTCACATAATCGTGATAAATATTATGGCAACACCCCATTTCTTTAACTGCCTCTAAAAGTTCAGAACGACAGTTGCACGCATTATTATCAGTATAGTCACCATAACAATATCCTACATCGAAGATCAGATTAATTGCATAGCCATACTTTTGATAGCATTTCTCTCCATTTTGGTTAGTGCCGCAAAGACCGATTAGAAAGCTTACATGAACAGATAATTCTCCATCTCCTATTCCGCAATCATTGTAAGCATCTACGATAACATCGCCACATCCTGTAGTACAGAACGTATTGTAGAATGAGTTAATTGCCGACTGCAAGCTGGACGTGTCGTTGAAGTCGATCCCTTCGAGTTCAAATTCCAAAAATCTGCAATCAGATGCAAAGGAGGAGTTATCTCCTGCGAAAGCAGCATCCAATTTGTCGCTAACACATTGTATGAAGCTATCTGATTGCCGCTTGTAATCTTTAGGAATCTCCATATTCTTTGTCATCTCGTCTGTCAGCATGTGCGAAATAACTGGTGGAAAGAGGTGGCTGCTGACATCATCAGGTAGTACCGTGGCAGCGAAGAGAACGAGCACATGTACAGTCGGATGCATTTCAGCTCTGAAAATGGAGTAAAAAGAAATGATTGTATTTTCTACTTTTAGCATAAGGGAAGTGTATGCAAGATAGGCGTTATCAGCTTAATATATACCTTTTTTGCTTTGACGTAGATTCTGGGTATGTGGCTGTTAACCCTCGGCGCGCATGCGCAGCGAGGGTTACGGTAGTAGTGTGTGTGTGTGTGTGTGTGTGTGTGTGTGTGTGTGTGTGTGTGTGTGTGTGTGTGTGTGTGTGTGTGTGTGTGTGTGTGTGTGTGTGTGTGTGTGTGTGTGTGTGTGTGTGTGTGTGTGTGTGGAAGGACAACTGGCACTGAGCGAGCAGCTAGACAAGACAGAGACAGAGACAGAGACAGAGAACTAGAATGACTGAAATGCATTTTATCAGCTTACTCAAGCGTGTAAATCACATAAGCCCCGAAAAGTCATAGTTTAAGCTTTGTACTATGATTATGATCAAGATCAAAGACTTGCCATAGTAACCATGACGTTATATAGGTTACTCAAGCATGTAAATCACGTAAGCCACGAAAAGTCATATTTTAAGCGGCTTGTACTATGCATGGTTATGATCAAGAGCAAAGACTTGCCATAGTAACCATGACGTTATGGTTTATTCAGGTAAACCATTACTTACCAGTGGTTTATATATAGAGATACATCAAACCTGTGGTCACATGTATGGTCTAAACACCAGCTGAAGTGTGATCTTGACCACAGCCATAGTACAGATATATATATTATAATGAAGAAGCAAGGGAATATTCTTACTTTCAACAAGCCACGCATATGACTGAAACAACAATATTATGATGTTGTATAGGTACAGAAGGTTCTTACTTTCAACAATTGCATGTGACTGAAAAAACAATTACGGTTAATGATTTTCACCACTAGTACTCTATATGGAGTATTCATCATAATGATACCATCTATTTGCACTAAAGCAGAAACCTCGGCGCTATCGCGTGGTAAATACTATAATACGCATGAGCGCTTTCCGCAGAAAATGGCCGACTGTAACGTGACGGACTGGATTTCTGCAACGGAGCGGTTTCAGAGAAAAGCGGTTTCAGAGAAAACCCCACGATGTCTTTGACCTTCTTTGCCCGCTGAGTACGTGACAGTATTTTCAGGATGAACAGACGCTCCAGAGGTGATATGTGACAGACCCAAGTAATCCTCCTGCGCATGTGCGCGCGCGCCGAAGGTTAGTGTCAATGCATATTTCTAGAGTTGAAGAATGCACACCCCAGTATTAACAAACTGTTCAGATTAGAGGCAGTAAAATTCAATATAAAAAATGATATCAGTCAACCATGTGACGCTAGTACTACATTTTTCAATGCTTATCGTTAAGACAAAACAAGATGTCATTGCAAGTGTTTCATACTCGCTGCGCGAATGCCTCTCATCACTCTTATAAGCGACACTTACCATATAGATTTCCTACCCTCCCCCACTCGTGCGTCTGACATTAAATATACGTCCTACTAGGCTAGGGCGACTTACGTATGCATTATTAACGTTTGAGTTCACCTGACCTTCAGGTTAAGACGTTTTGCCTTGTGTTGTGTTGCTTTTATGTGGTGTGATTTGGCCCAGCCAGCTTAGGTAGGCTGAGCTATAACTTTGTAGACCATCTGCTTAGAACGCAGAATGACGCGAGCTCAAAGTCCCGCCTGAGACAGCTCATTTTGACTGTCCACTGTCTTGCGTGGTTTGCATTGTATTGTGTTGACTGCATTGAATCTCGTGGTTTGAGTACTTAGTGTAAAAAATGTAATATTGATTAACAGCAAGGTTATGCACACAGCAAAATTTCAGACTAGATCTACAGTATATGCACAATATTCTAAAATTAGTCTTAGACTACTGTCAGCTATATATAGTTAGCATATAACGCGCTATAGTGCATGCATATGTATATTTCAGCCAAGTAAAACAGAGAAAATCGAAGCAGACATTAAAGTAACAAGTGCAACTTGAGTCATCACGCCACTCCCTGTGATGGGGCTGTTATTGCATCCTGTCGGGAGGTCGACGTTACAAGCATCATACAGGTCACTCGGATCGTAGCTGTTGTAATAATAGTTCCACCCGCTGTTAGTCACATAATTGTGATAAGCATTAAGGCAACAGCCTCGTACTCTGACTCCTTGTGAAAGTGTAGATCTACAGGTAGAGGTGCACTGCGTATAAGAATAAGAAATACTAATGTGACAATTCTGTTCAGTATGAAGTTGAGAGTAAGCACTGCTATATATTTCATAACAGATGTCTCCATTTTGGTTAGTGCCGCAAAGACCGATTAAAAAGTCTTTTAGGTTGTATACTCCTGTTTCTTCAAAATATTCGCAATCATTGAAAGCATCTATGATAGCATTGCCACATTCTGGATTACAGAACGTATTGAACATAGAGGTAATTGTCGACTGCGAATATATATACGACGTGTCGACGAGGTCGATCAGCCGCCTTGCAGAACTTTTGCAATTAAGCACAAAGTTGGAGTTATCTCCTGAAAAAGCAGTATCCAATTTGTCGTCGACGCATTGTTCTGTGTCATGGGGCTTGTATCTGGGAGGATCCGTACTCCTTTTCTGAATGTGCGAAATGGCTGGTGGAAAATCGTTGCCGCTGACATCATCAAGTAGTACCGTGGCAGTGAAGAGAACGAACACAGTCAGATGCATTTCAGCTCTGCAAATGGAACAAAAACAAAGGACTTAAAAAATAAAACTATCATAGCTGTACATAAACTACAATTGTTAACACAAGGGCAAAGATAGACGATATCGGCGTTAATACCTTTGATTTGGTTCGTTGAGTCTGGGTAGATAATTGAGGTGGTTGTTGTCAGTAAACAGTTTTCCAGGGAGTAGTATTGCTTATGGAAAGTGCTATTGATGTCAATTACACCTCCTTTTATAGTGCTGCGAGTTGTCGATCGCGCGCGCGCGGCGCACCACTGCGTAGACGGCGCGCGCGAGATCTAGAGCGGGCCAAAAATTATGAGTCGTGAGTACATGCTTCAAAACTTTCATCTCACGTCGGCAGCTGTCCATTATGTGACACTACAGTACACTACATCTATAGCGCTTGTGTCCTCCTATAGCTATATATCCCTACCCACGTGTAATATTAATCTACAGAATGTACATAAGGTGACTGATCTGTTCACTAAAGCACTATTCCTATTATATAAGTCACATATCATCTCTATGTAACACTCTATACCATGTGTGACTATAATACAGCAGAATGTACATAAGATGACTGCTCTGTTTACTAAAGCACTCATATATGAAGGGCTGAGAACCAGAGTGGCCTAACCCGCTAAACAGCAGTTACACCCCCCCTAAAACTCAAATGTACTTTAAAATGTGTTTCAGGACAAGGGGAAAATTCATAAAATCAAAAATATCTCATGAATGCTTATAGGTATACCCAACTTTTTAATTTATATTTGTGGTATACGTATTTGGACAATTTCCCATTCTTAATTTTGGGATAGGCCACTCTGGTTCTTAGCCCTTCATATTATAGCATTTTGATGTAACACTATAAAAAGTAATAATATTTGCATAAAATATTTATCTCAATGGATGTTTCAATAAGTCAAGTATAGATGTAAACAAGAAATACTTTAGTTACAAATTTGAAAGTTGCAACTGAGACAAACAGGTTAAAACAGCAATGTAATCCTGTCGAGTTTAGCTGTGTATATATACTTGTGTTGATACAAGGTTTTGTATCCATCAAGAATCAAAAGAAGATTCTCACTTTCAACCATTGCATGTGATTGAAAAAACTGTTATAAAAAAAACTGTTAAAAGAAGATTCTTACTTTCATAAGGTTGAAACAACAATAATTTATTCATTCTTGCCTCATTTGACATATACAGTGGAGCTTCTTGATTTGTCACAGTGAAGTGTCCTGTTTTCTGGGGTTGAAAGATACACAAACCCCCCTAAAGAAGGTCACCACAAGTATTATTCTAAATTGACCGATGTTTGTACATGGCTACCTCTATTTATGTCCTTCAAGCCCCTGCCTCAGAGATATATGCGTAAAAAGAGCCGTAGTGCGAAAGTGGTTGGGAGCGCCCCCACGCCCCCTTCGGGGAGCTCAGTTCGCCCCTTTCGGGGAACGTCTCCATTTTATTATTGTTGTATGCTATCACCCCCTTCCTTAACCTGCATGCTGTACCTTGTTTCTATGCATTTTGGATCCACCATGGCATTCAATGTAGCAAGGCATATACGCAAACCCACTTCCTGTAATTGTCCGTTCACACGTGCGCATGCGTAGTCTAGTTGCTCATAGGTTCAAAGGTTGCAACTCACACACCACAAAGGGTGAGTGGGATGTAATGAAAAACCAGAATACAAGATCTAGAGTAAATAATAAAGGATGTAGGAATGGCAGTCCCAAAAATCAAAGAAACAAGGGTGGTATATATGCCACAAGGCAAAAGATTATGGCATGCAACTACAATAATACACTGCAATAATAGGTGCTTATTTTGAGAACTGGGTGTTGTCACCTCAGTTGCATTACATGACTATTAATAACCTGACTTAGTATATTTAACCCTCGGTGCATGCGCCAGAGGGTTACAGTACTTGGTTTGTGTGTGTGTGTGTGTGTGTGTGTGTGTGTGTGTGTGTGTGTGTGTGTGTGTGTGTGTGTGTGTGTGTGTGTGTGTGTGTGTGTGTGTGTGTGTGTGTGTGTGTGTGTGTGTGTGTGTGTGTGTGTGTGTGTGTGTGTGCGTGTGTGTGTCAGTTCGGCGTGTTCTGCCATTGCGCCCAATAAAAACCCCAAAAAGGGACACCATATGAATCAGCGCCCTACGGGAAAGATTTTAAAAAAGCCGTTTTTAAAATAAATGGTTAGTTCCAAAGTTACGGCTATTTCCCGTTTATACAGTATCTAAATGCGGCCATTTTGTTACGTCAGTGAGCATGCGCAAAGGGCTATGTGAATTCTGCATTTGAAGCATAGCCTAAGCAGGGTACTAAATGCTACCTGAAATGTAAATATAGCGCGCTTCTCAAGCCTCTCTGTGGCTGGGCCAGTTTTTCGCTTTCATGTTACGTCAGTGAGCATGCAGAAAAGGGCTACGTGCATTTTTATGAGAGCGATGGGAATTAATATGCGTTTGAGAAAGGCGATTGTTGTTCAAAAGCCTGACAGGGTACTAAACGCTACCTGAAATATAAATGCAGCGTGCTTTTCAAGCCTTCTCTGTGACTGGGCCAGTTCATCGTTATTTTCCATATACTTTCATTAGACGGGAGGCGGGGTTTCCAATGTATATATATAATTATATAGCTCATTAAACGCGCCGGGGGTTTTGCACTTTAGTGCTATTCATTAAAGGATATGTAGAATATTTCTGTCATCATCAGATTGCTCTTGTGAATATAATGACTTTCTCCTCCACTAGAGCAATGCAGAATATAATATATATAGTTGAGATTATATGTATATGATATCCTAGCTCTATGAGTATATATATTGACTGTCACTTGAGATACACACAAAATTTCTTGTGGATATCCTACCCACTTCTTGTATTCATAAGAATATGTTGCAACTGAGGTAATCATAAGTTACTTCCTCCATAATTAATTAGAGCATGCAGTGCAGGTAATGTATGATTGTGATATTCTCTATGACTCTTATTGTCACTTGAGATACATAAAGTCTCGTATGGATATCATGCAACATATTCTCAAAAAATTTTTCAAGTTTGAGGCATAAATTTAAAAAGATGGTACCACCTCATACAAAAATTTCCCACACGTTTGCCAATGTGTTGGAACTATTTTTCCTGCATGTGTACAAAGAATCCATGCCCTTCTTAATATAACTTCTCTTTTCACACACATAGGAATATTCTACCGTATGTTCCATTTCTTCCAGCATATTTGCATTTGGTAGGAATATTTAAATCGTTGTAGGAGCTTTTTCCTACACATTTTTCAGAATTTCCAACCTGTGCAGGAAGCATGTTTCAGGTACATTTGGGCCATTTTTCTATTTAGGGGTATGTGGCATAACTTGAAAAAGTGTTAAATGAACGTGCATATGTTATATGCGCACTTGTTGGAATTATTAAGGTAGTTGTAGTCATAATAATTATAAGAATATAAGGTTACTTCCTCCCACAGATTATGACCCAGGTCATTTATCTCATTAATCAGTGGAGTGTATGTGATATCCTCTGTGAAACTTTCAGACAGGATGTACTATGCAGTTCTTGGAACATATATATTATATGGTATACATATATAAGTGGTAAATAGTTAGTTCCACCATTAATTAGTCTGAGAGCAGTGCAGTACAGTTGATGCTATGTTCGGAAGTTTATTTATGAAATATCCTTCAGCCATTGGCCCTTGGGTTCCTCACAGCAGATGTACATATATACCTCTTGGCCATAATTTATATGGTACATAACTGGTATATAAATAAAATATACTATAAGAGTATAAGGTAACCATGAGTTTCTCCCTCGAGTCCATAGTGGAATGCTAAGCATTTTTGGCGAGCAGGAGAGTGCGCACGCAAAATTAGAAGCACGTACGGCATTACGGTATGAACAGTGCGGGATACATATATATATAAAGGAAATCGCCCGTTCACATCACTAGGAAGGCTCGCTACGCTCGCCAATTATCAAATTTCTCGACTCAATTCTGTTTTTCTTAAGAGATTTAACCTATAGAGAGAGACGTAAGCCTTATACGTAGAGAGATACTTAGAGAGATACGTAGAGAATCAACCCATATTCCTATACATCTTATGCATGTTGTTATTGTTGCATGCTCTCATCCCCTCCATTTGTCTGTATGCTGCACCTTGTTTCATGCTTTTTGGCACTTCCATGGAAAATTTGTTTACTCTTGTATATAAAAAAATTCCTGTTGCATGACTAGGTCGGCTTGCTCCAGCTCGCCAATTATCTAGCAGAGCTTGGAAGTACCAACTACTGTGACCAACTACTGTGCTACCCGCAAAGAACTGCTGGCAGTTGTGCAAGCTGTGAAACACTTTCATGCCTATCTCCATGGCAGGAGATTTAAAATTCGGAGTGATCATGCTTCCCTGCAGTGGCTACTGAATTTTCGCCACCCGGAAGGACAGATTGCCATGTGGATTGAAACACTACAAACTTACAACTTCTCTCTTGAGCATCGAGCAGGAACCAAACATGGGAATGCTGATGCCCTTTCAAGGAGGCCATGTCCGCAATCGTGCACCTATTGTGCGCAGAAAGAGGAGAAGGAAGGAGGAAAAAGATGCCAAGGAGACGATTCAGAGGTGACACAGAAGGAGTGGAAACCGGAAAAGGTCTGCGAGGCCCGGGTGGACGTTGATGGCAGAAGTAATTGGGGTGGTCCCGTCGTGGAGGGAGAGAGAGAAGTGGGACTGAAGACTCTGTGGACAGTGGAGGAGCTTAAGTTAGCTCAACAGGATGACCCAGACATTGGACCAATTGTAGAATGCATGAAGAAGGATCCAACACGACCTACTTGGGCAGGCATAGCCTCGCAGAGTCCTAGTACAAAAGCTTACTGGGCCCAGTGGGACACATTGCAACAAGCTTACGCAATACCTAACCAGGAAGCAATAACGGTGGCCAAGGTGCTAGTAGAAGAGTTTTTCTGCCGATTTGGGGTACCTTTAGAGATCCATTCCGACCAAGGACGAAACTTTGAGTCCTCTGTTTTCCGGGAAGTGTGCAAACTTCAGCAAGTTAGTAAAACACGCACTACACCGTTGCATCCCCAATCAGATGGGATGGTGGAGCGCATGAATTGCACAATAGAAGCACAATTGGCAATGTTCATTGAACAGAATCAAAAAGACTGGGACCAATACGTTCCCCTACTAATGATGGCCTACCGGAGTGCAGTGCATGACACCACAAAGTGTACGCCAGCAGAATTGATGATGGGACGGAATATAAGGCTACCCATCGACTTGCTGTTGGGTTGTCCAGAGGAAGAAAAGAAAGAATCAGTGGTGGACTATGTCGCCCAGTTGCAAACTCATCTGGATACGGTGCATTGTTATGCTCGGGAGAACATCAAGATAGCCAGTGAGAGGATGAAAGGATACTATGACATCAAAGCCGGGGCTTCCCAACCCAAAACGCAAAAAGGGGATATCTCCTAAGCTGGGTCGACCTTGGGAAGGGCCGTATTTAGTCACAAGAAAGTGGAATGATGTATATAGCATTCAGCGGTCTCCCAAATCCAAGCAGAAGATTGTTCACCGTAATCGCCTTTGGCTGTATAGAGGCGCTGAAGGCGCTGAAGTCGCTGAATTATCATCTTGGCTTCCGAAAGAACCATTAAGTGAAAGCAAGCACGAGGGAGCTTCCATCGTGGCAGATGAAGCAACCCATCCGATGGGAGAACCAACGAGTGCAAGCAAGCAGGAAGAAGCTTCCATCGTGGCAGATGGGGCAACTCGTCCGACGGAAGAGCCTAGTCTAAGAAGAAGCAAGCGTCGGAGGAAGAAACCAGCCCGATACAGCCCATGGGGGTCACCCGAGGCGTGTGAGCTGGGGGGAGAGTGGTGGTTCTAGCTGTCTCCACATATATCTAACTGTCTCATGTGTCTGGTCGTTGGTTTCCTATAAAAGTGCTTTGTGTATGCTGTCAGTGTGATTCTGTTTTCTGTGACCCCGAGTCTCCGTATGGTTGTCAGCATCGGCGCGAGCTGTATTGAAAGACTACTTGCCTAGCAGCTAGCGAGAAGGCTACAGTATGTATACTAATCGCCAAAAGTGTCCTATGCATATTAAAGTGAGGATAGAGCTCGACGGCCGTTCAGTATGCTAAACAATACAGTCCTTCATGCTCGCTGCACGGATGCTTCGCATCACTAGTGTAATGACACTTACCGCATAGATTTGCGTCCCCTTCCCCTCCCTTCCCCCTCGGGTGTCTGACAATAATGCGCACTTATTATCTGGAGTACGAATACTAAATAATAATGCATGCAGACTTACACATGTAAAAAAATGAAAGGTCATACACACAGCAGAACTTTAGTTCAATGTAGAGCTTTCTTACTTCAGTCTATAACCTACATATCTAGGTAGCATAATTATTATGCGTATATGCATGGCACATCGGGTAGCTAGTGCGTGCACTTTTCAGCCAAGCAGAACAGAGAAAATCAAAACAGACATCAGAGGAACGAGAGCAACTTGAGTTATCACACCATGGCCACTCTCTTCTGTAGTGGGGCTGTTACCTGTTGCAATGGGGCTGTTATTGCATCCTGTCGGGAGGTCGACGTTACAAGCATCATACAGGTCACTCGGATCGTAGCTGTTGTAATAATAATTCCACCCGCCGTTAGTCACATAATTGTGAAAAGCATTAAGGCAACAGCCTCGTACTCTGGCTCCTTGTGAAAGTGTATATCCACAGCTAGAGGTGCACTGACGACCATAAGAAATACTATTGTAACAACTCCGTTCATTATAAAGTTGAGTGTAAGCGCTGCTATATATTTCATAACAGTTGTCTCCATTTTGGTTAGTGCCGCAAAGACCGATTAAAAAGTCTTTTAGGTTGTATACTCCTGTTTCTTCAAAATATTCGCAATCATTGAAAGCATCTATGATAGCATTGCCACATTCTGGATTACAGAACGTATTAAACATAGAGGTAATTGTTGACTGCGAATACGACGTGTCGACGAAGTCGATCAGCCACCTTGCAGAACTTTTGCAATTAAGCACAAAGTTGGAGTTATCTCCTGAAAAGGCAGTATCCAATTTGTCGTCGACGCATTGTTCTGTGTCACGGCGCTTGTATCTAGGAGGATCCGTACTCCTTTTCTGGATGTGCGAAATGGCTGGTGGAAAATCGTTGCCGTTGACATTATCAAGTAGTACAGTGGCTGCAGTGAAGAGAACAAGCACAGTCAGATGCATTTCAGCTCTGCAAATGGAACAAAAACAAAGGACTTAAATATCATAGCTGTACATATACTACAATTGTTAACACAAGGGCAAGGATAGACGATACCGCCGATTATACCTTTGATTTGGTTCGTTGAGTCTGGGTAGATAATTGAGGTGGTTGTTGTCAGTATACAATTTTCCAGGGAGTAGCTATTTAGCTATTGCTTATGGAAAGTGCTATTGATGTCAATTACACCTCCTTTTATAGCGCTGCGAGTTGTCGATCGCGCGCGCACCACTGCGTATAGCAATCCCTATATACACAGTACTACCGTATACATGCTTCAAAACGTTCATCTCACGTCGGCACCTGTCCATTATGTGACACTACAGTACACTATAGCTATAGCGCTTGTGTCCTCC